>JANHQD010001768.1:0-30623 GCA_024721195.1 Marasmius sp. AFHP31
TTTATATTGATCGTGAACGTCTAAACGAACGGAGGAGCGGAGAAAATCTCATTTGTTGCTATGTGTCCTCACTTGTTACGGTACTCTTGCAAGGACAGGGCCACTCACGAGCGGTTACGGGTCGGGAAAACTTGCGGCAGACCGTGTTTCGTTGAGATCGAGTCCGAAGTCGGGATGCTCTAGACTCGAGCAATCCGAAACCGAACGGTTGGTGGGGGTGATGCTCCATTGTCATTCCCCCACTCTTATCAAGCCATTAGCACCGGTGAAGGCGTTATACTCATAGAAACACGAACGGGAGACGCCTTCACATGCTCCAGCTCACGATTCCGACGTTAGGTTGATATCGTGTGGGGGCAAAGGCTCGGAACACAACGCTATCAGAACTCTGCTTTTCCTTGTTCAATTCATTGTTTTTCCCACCCATTGAATATGACCAACCTGCACGATCATACGGTCTATTCATTCATTCAGATGTAGGCGCTGCGTCTGGTCTGCTTACGAGGTGGACCTCCAGCCCATATAATAGACCATCTTTTTCACCCTGTCGACCTACTCCCCGAGAATTAGCCCTCTATCAGGATGTCGACGCTGGAAAAGGTCGAAGCTACGATACGGGAAATACTTCCCATCACAATCTCGGATTCGATTCCCTCCTCCGCCCTCTACATCTCCTCCTCCGTGGTTGCAACGGCAGTGGCGTATTCGTTGAGTCGATGGCTATTTGGATCACAAAGGAGACTACCGCTGCCTCCGGGACCGAAACCATTACCGGTCATTGGGAACTTGCTGGTGAGTCCTACATCTACCTTCCTATACGGGACTCTTGCTGACGCTTGGAAAGGATATGCCACCAAGTTTCCCTGGAATTAATTTCGATAAGATGGGCAAGGAATTGAGTGAGTTCTCGCGTTGTAATTCTGTAACCAACACTGACCTCTTTCTCTTTTCACCTTTGCTCTTGGAAGACACCGACATCCTATACCTCAATGTCGCAGGGACGAATATCCTCGTGCTCAATTCGTATGAAGCATGCTGGGATCTGCTTGAGAGGCGTTCCAGCATCTATTCAAGCAGGTCAGTGTCCTCTACTCGAATCGGTGACGATAACACGTCTCTTACAACCTGGATACAGGCCTCGATTCCCGATGGTCGTTGAGCTGTAGGTTCAAATACTCCTCACCTGGTTCGAGACCGCACAACTCAATGCTGCAATTCTAGAATGGGATGGGACGGGGATTTCATTCTCCTCCCTTACGGGAATCTGTGGAAGAATTGTCGCAGGTTGTTCCATCAAGGTACGGCTTTCTTCCTCTAAACTCATTCACACTTCATGTTCAAAGAATTTCCTCTATAACGCGTAGAACTCCCCCTCAATAAGTCTTCTGGGCACGAACCTCAGGAACTGAAAGTCAATCGTCGCCTGCTCAAGAATATTCTGCGCGACCCCAAGAACTACAGGGGCCATTTGCAACAGTGAGCTTCTTTCCTGGTCCTTTTTCCTCCCCTCCACCTTCAGTACTCATGCCGACCTGTATTGAGTATGACTGGCTCCCTCATCATTGGCGTCACGTACGGCCACGACGTACAAGGACGCGACGATCCCGTCTTGAAGGTCGCCGAAGGTGCCTTGGCAGCGCTCACTCATGCGCTGAATCCCGGAACCTTCTTAGTGGTGCGTTTCTTCCGTAGCTCCCTTACCCGACCTTTGTCTCCTCGTGTCCTGAACCAGTATTCCTACTGCACAGGACGCTTTCCCAGCCCTCAGATACGTCCCATCCTGGTTCCCTGGTGCTGGTTTCAAAAGAAAGGCCAAGGAATGGAGAAAGCTATATAATCGCATGAATACCGAGCCCTTTGAAATGGTCAAGAAACAGATGGTACGTTACTCAGCGGCGATCTGGAATTCTTGACACTGATATGAATTCCGCCTTCGCTTCCAAAGGAGACTGGGACTGCCCAACCTTCATTTGTGGCTGGCGCTCTCACGAAGGTGCATGACGATCCAAAAGGCTGTGGATACACAGAAAAAGAATTGATGTATACAGCAGGCTCGATGTTTGAAGGTATGTCGAATCATTAGATCTTGGTCTTGGTTATTACTGACCTTCTCTCCCCAACTAACAGCCGGGACCGACACGACATTCACTGGCCTCCTCAGCTTCTTCCTCGCTATGACACTCTTTCCGGAGTGCCAACGAAAAGCTCAAGCGGAAATAGACCGCGTCGTTGGTGACGGGAGATTGCCCGACTTCCGGGATCGGGACTCGTTGGTTTATGTCGAAGCCGTCTTGCAGGAGGTACTGAGGTGGCAACCTGTTGCGCCAGCTGGTGTGCCTCATTTCATCCATGTCGAAGATGAATACCGCGGGTATAGGATCCCGAAGAATACGACCGTTCTCCCGAATGTTTGGTGGGTTTTATTCGCCACCCCTGTTTTGTTCTTGGTATGATACTGAAGGACGCCTCATTTCCCATGGAACATTTAGGTCGATCCTCCACGACGAGGAAATGTACCCTGACCCGTACACTTTCAACCCCGAGCGATGGATTAAGGACGGAAAGATCAATCCTGCCGTGAGAGATGTCACCGCTGGGTTCGGGTTTGGGCGACGGTGAGCTGAGATACTTGGATCGAGAGTATGTTCTTCCTTGACTAACGTGTCTTTCCACAGAATTTGTCCCGGACGCCATCTCGCCATGTCCTCGATGTTCATCACGGCAGCGGCTGTACTTGCTGCTTTTGATATCTCGAAGCCGTTTGATGAGAATGGAGTCGTTGTTGAACCGAGAGTGGAATATATCAACAATCTACAAAAGTGCGTTTCCTCGTTTCTTCTTCGTGTTTTTTGTTTGTGATACTAAAATTTTCGTACTTCAACAAGCCGTCCTGCGCCTTTCAACTGCAGGATTAAGCCAAGATCTGCGGCTCATGAGAAGCTGGTCACAGAGGCCGCTGAGCATGATTTCCACTAATGCACACCACAGTTTCGTGGCGGGGAGGCCTGGTATCGCTTCTATGACCATCAAGTAATCAAAAGTTGGGTGCATCTACCATATTGCCTATAAGTAGCAGCATAATGGTACCATCGTATTCTCCAAACATGTCGAGAATCTATACCGGATTGCGTCGTTCCACCAGGTGTAACACACAGATGCCGGGTGTCATGAAAGCCCTATGAATCTATTCTCGTCGTATGCGTGGATTCAAATCGCAAGTATACGATAGGCCACGTTGATCCGGTTGGTGAAGCATGAAGCTTGTACTGGTCCTATCGAATTACGGCGCAAAGAATGGAAGGAAAGAACGATATTAGTACAGGGGGGATATCGAGTAAAGATGAACGTAAAACGTCGCTAGATCGTCGAACCCTTTTTTCAGAACGAATCAGCCTGAGCTTGTGAGTAGCATCCTCGAACGGAGAAAGAGACTGACCGATCACAGTGTCACCGCCGAGGGTAATCGCTTCATACACGCCCTCAAGTGATTGAGTGTATCTGCCTTCCCATACAACAGATGCCCGCAGCCTGGCTTTCGACACCTGGCATTCCAGCAAGCAAGTGTCTCGGGCCATTCCTCCATCTGCCATCCTCCCACTGCGTCTCCTTTAGGATGTTGATCCAGCTCCAAAAAAATCCTCGCCTTCAGCTCCCTCCAGGGGGCATTATCAACTTCCTGGAAGCACTTATCGCACATCCTGGTTGTCAAATTCCCGGCATGAAAGGTGTCTGGGTCATCAAGATACGCTTTCAGTGTGTCTCGTCTCGAACGATGAAGCTTCATGAGGGCGAGGAGCGATTTTGGAGGAAGACGATGTAACATCGGCTGGTTCTCTTCGGCAAAGAGATCCAAATCTAACGTGCACGTCGAACTCAACTTGATCTCTTCATCCCACCCGAAATGAGAAGCGACGGCGTAAAGTCTGAGAGGTTCAGCGAGAAACATGGGAGCTGTCACACTTGACCGGATCACCGATAGTGGCCCCGGAGCTTCCCAATCCTCGGCTAAACCCAAAATCTCCTCTACTTCGTCAAACGAAGTCCATGAAGGTATTTCCAGCCCACAAAGCATCGAGAGAACGGGTGCCACTGTGCGATCGGGATGTGGAATCGGGATGGGATGGGCTGCGTCGTTATCATGCTGATATTTACTGACATCGTTTGTCGGAAGAGAGAGCAAGCTGTTGAAGAAGGCTGATGTCGAGCGTAGAACAAATGATGGTACACGGTAAAGAGTGTCGTCGTTGGAGCGTAGGACAGTATCAGCCTCTAAAGAACTGAATTTTGTGTGATATTTGAGCCCGATTGATAACGGAGGCTCTGGGCTCGACATGGTGGTAAGTGACAAAGTCGTCCTAGGGAGTTTATTAACCTAAATGGCAAGCGGAGCGTGACTCGGGGGTCCGAGTGTCGGCCGAGCCCGTCGCCGACGGCACGATCCATTGTGGGTCCAAGTTTATTTCTCGAGGCAAGCCCAACGCACACGGCATGTTGAGGAGGAGAATGGATAATTTATTGTAGCAAAGCAAACTCGTGTGAGACTACAACATAGATAACGACTCTTGTAGCTATTCCAGCCCGGTATGAAAAATGAAGGAAGCATTTCATCATGTACATGGGGCGTCACTCCGCTCGATCTCGATTGTTCCATGTCCTGGAAGCATCTACTGCTCTTCGGGTGGAAGGGCATCATACTCGGGACATAGCTGCTCCCAGTCTTGGGGAGTGATCTGCTGGAATGGACCATCTTCACGATTGAGCGCGGGACTCTCTGCGAACACCACAGCCAGACCGGCCTCCAAGTGCCAATCAATGTGACAGTGGAGGAACCAGGCACCCGGGTTGTCTGCTTTGAATCGGAAGGTGGTGTTGCCTCCGTTGATCGGGAACACGTCGTGACGGGACGGGTTCTTGAAGTTGAACTCGGTGGCATTCGTCTGTCTAATCACATCGAAGTTATGTCCGTGCACTGGAAAAAATATGAGGACTGAATACGGCCGGCATGAGGGAGAGGAACTTACAATGGAAGGGGTGAGCTCCAGTTCCGGGGATGGAAACATCGATCGTTGCGTTCGGTGTGATGAGGAGAATCTAACAGGAAACATCAGGAGCCATGTCAGACAGGAGATATTCGTCTGCGTACCTGCTCAGAGGGAAGGAAGTCCTGTGGTTGACCGGCACCACTCATGATCTGAAGCAGGACAGGAACGGTAGGCGAGAGGTAGGAGATTCCGTTGATGTCGAAGAACGGCGGGTTGGGTTGGGAGATAACGAGGTTGAAGGCGATATCGGCTGGTTGGTCTCCGAGTTTTCCTGGACCCTCTTGAGCGATCGGGTGCATGTCACCGTCATTGAGCTTGGGACCGCCGGGGTTGGTCGTCGTAGGTTCTTCATCAGGAGCACCGACGTATCGGAGAATGGCCTTGGTGAGAGCGGGGTCGACTAGTAGACGTATTGAGATGGACGAAAGGCCTCAAAAAATGTGGGCTTACAGTTCGGGTTACCACCAGCGCTAGCAGGGGCACCGCCAGTAGGAGGAGCACGGATCCAGTAGTTGTTGACAGGTTGGTTGGCATTGAGGATAACCGAGGCTCGCTGAGCGACGTAGATGTCGATGTTCTGAGCGGTGACTGGGTCGTGCTCGACACCATCGAGTTCCATAACGGTGATGTTGTGGTTGTCGACGGAGAAAGTCATGAACGGACGGCAGGAAATCTGGATCAAGCGGAACCTATATCGCTTGCCAGCCTCGACCATGATGACAGCGTAAGGGACCTCAGGTCCGCCAATGTACCTTCCCCTGCCGTTGATCAATGCGGAGTCTGGGATGGGCACACTACCGGACTTGAAGAACTTGTCCTGAGCATCAGGAGCAACGTCGTGGTACCAGTCAGCAAGGGTGATGACCGTGGTCTCGTCGTCAACATCGTAAAGATCCTTAAGAGGGTCATCGGGATCATAGACGATGAACGCGCCACGAAGACCATCACAGTACTGGGTGGACAGGTGAGAGTGGTACCAGTAGCTATAAGAAATGGGGCATGAGACAGGAGAATTCGTTGCGATGACAGTTACTTACTTTCCGGTTTGCCCTGCGGTTGGGAACGCGTAGTGGAAGGTGTTGCCAGGCGGAATAGGGCACTGGTTGACGAAGCTGTAGCATTGTATCGAGGTCAGCTCTCGCCACATCTGAGCGTCAGGGATACTCACGCAGGTCCATCGGCATAGGATGTCCGGGGTTGGAAGAAACCGTGCCAATGCTATGGGTGATCCGTCAGCACAAGCCACTCAGGATAAGGCCATAGACTTACTATAGAGGTGCTCCGTCGCATGGTCGGATCGGTCAGATCATTCTTCATCGCAATATCGACATCCTCTCCCTTCTGTAAGAAGAAAGTCGGCCCTGGGAAGGTTCCGTTGGGCGTGATAGCACTAGCAATCCTGGTGAGTCGAGGCGTAGGCCTTCCAAATCAATATGAAGACGTACTGTCGTTCAAACCCATCTGGGGCGATGATTGTGTTGTTGATGATCAAGTCGAATTTGCGAACCACTGCTTGAGCAGAAGACGCCGCCAAAAGACCTCCCAGAAGTTGATAGAGCATTGTGTCCCGAACCCTTGGGTGCAGAAACACTGAAAAAAAGCCTCAACCTTTTTAAGAGGCGAGCTGTTTGAGGCAATTTGGCTCATTGTTAACGATGAACTTGTGAACGATACCAGAGACAAGCCAGTTAGAAAGTCGTCTTTTTATCTCGTGTGAGTCTTCACAGAGAGGCTGAAAGTGTCATGTGCCGAATCCGCGGTGGTTTCCATGAATAAGTAGTAATCGATCCCACTGCATCCCAGCGCGTCCTTCCGGCAAAAGCCAGCGTTCCTCTTCGTAGACTCTCGGTACGCGTGTTTATGCAAAAGGGTGGCCACTTCTAGGCCCAGTAGATCGCAAGGATATACGGTGAGACGCGTAAAGAGCATTCCATTCCCGACACATCTTCACCTCGCATTTCCCATCGAGCAGGGCGTGCAAAAGTCGTGTTTACCAATCACAGAGAGAGTAAACTCGGGACGAAAATAGCTCGTACTCATATTTTCGTGTGAGACTGATCCATTGAGACGATTTGTGCACGAAAATGCACGGAAGGAGAGGAACACAAGTGATGAAGTTAGTTTTGGTGAGAGTAGAAAGCGCGAGTTTCTCATAGCTGGTTGGCCGTCGTGGGAAACTTGCGGCCAGGGCAAGCCACCGGCCTGGCCGCTCTTTGGCTTCGTACTTCCAAGACGGAGAGGCTTCTATGCAGGTATGTCGTGCTTGCTTCTACAGAGCAAAGCCAGTAGAACCTGGCCTCATTTTTGCTGGGTCCTCTTCAAATCGTCTCCGAAAGACCGGTAGTGCGACATGGGCATACTCGACTTGTTTCTCAGTGATGCCATTCGTAGAACAGAATGCCTATTCCTGTAGCAATCATTACTACCTTGCGTACGACCTACAGGCACAAACTGAATGGAGGTTCTCTTCATTGGTGGCTAAGTATAGACATCGTTGGATGGAACGGAAACGGTCTCTTCGTGGTAAGCATCGCGTCCGTAGATGTTCGAATTTTCTCACCTATCTGGTCAAGGGCTACTCGCCACCGGAACCTCATGTGGCTTGTCTTCAGCCTCTATTTTGCAATTTGCATACAGCTCTCAACGGCACGATATTCTCCTACGCTCTCTGTGGCTTTACCAAGTTATACCTTGGCGGGACCCTCCTTGCGCTCTCAGCGTGCTCGCGGTATACTACCACCTTTCTAAATGTTCACTCGATCGTTGGGAACTACTATGATCTATTTTTATCTCGCTGTAGCTCTCCTTCACTCGGAAATCCCGCGGAAAGACATGGTGAGAAGGCCTTTCTCGCCAAGTAGGTACTTCACGTCAGCGTTGAGGAAGCTTTACCAGACCCATCGCCTCCGATCGTCAAATTGACTCGTATTACAGGTCCCAGGGGCAAGGATCTCTCCCAACTTTCTCTGATTCTCCAAACTCTGGGCGTCCTGAAGAAGCACCGGCCGAGCGACGAACGACTCTATTCTACAGACGTCAGTGGCATAATGTGTGGTATCTGGCACCGGGATGGACCTCGAAACTTGGGCCCATCGAAGCTTCGGCCGCAAGTTCGACTACTGGAAGCGGGACCACGATGGTACGCCCTTGGGTCGGGTCTGGCTGGTCATCGGCGCGATTCTCATCGTCAACCTCTCATCCATCGCTCTCACACAACACCAGCCGGAGTTGATGTCCAACTCCATCTATGATAATAGGGCGCGCCATGATTTGTCGGGTGATGTCGTCTCTAACACAGATGGTCAGCACGAACTAGTCGTATCAAGCAAAACTAGCTTCCGGTTCCTACAAGACAAACAAGCACAAAAATTCCCATCCAACGCCATAAATAGCCACACTGTGTTCGTAGATATACAAATAAGGAAAGCAACATCAGCGAGTGCAAAGCACGAGAAATAGATAGTAGGTGTAAATAGCGAAAATATCGGACAACATCTGATGTACCAAAGGGATGATGGTACTTTAATCCAAGAAAACAAGTACGATCCTTTAGGAAACCGAGGGGAATCACGTATGATGATCATGCTCATGATGGAGATGAGATGCGAAATGAGATGAGACGGGGATTGGGAGAGCCAGGAACTGAGGGGGACGAAACAGGATAGCCGTGATGCATCGCATGCACACGGGTCTAAGACAAGAAAAAGATCGTCCCTCCGCGATGCTCATCAATATCATCCCACCCATCACGCACGGCGTCCGGTATTCGCCTACTTTGCGTGAGGATATTGATCGTACCCAACCTGTCTATCAATCGTGATCTTAACACCCGCATCCCCACCGCCCCGCGAATGGACTGGGTTAGTGGAACCGTCCACCAATCCAACACTCTTCCCATCGCTGGCTCCATCGTTATCTGCCCACTCGCCTTCTGGCTTGGTGCGAATGTCATCAAGAGTGTAAGTGGGACCCATGCGTGCGGAGAGATTCGTTGGGACACCAGAGCGGCTCGCTGAGAGAACATGGGTGTTACGGGAGCTGCTGTTGGCGGTGGAGCCGCTGAGCGCGAAGGAGCCACCCTTGTAAAGCGGTCCACGGACGGATAGGATGATTCTGAGCGTCATAGAGGTAGTGAGAACAGCAGCCATGCTATCCAGGCAGGATGGGTTAGCAACGAAGAAGTTGTTTGAACCGAAGAAATCTCACGAACCTGGTAACGATGGTCCTCACGGGGTCAGCTTCGTCAGTTGGTTTGATGATGAACCAGAAGAGCATGTTGGCCATGTTCACGACCCAGATGGCCTAGTGAGATGTCAACTTTAGGTGTTGGGCAATGAACGAAGCAGGGCCACTCACAGCATAGAGATTCAAGCCGTCGCGTAGCATGAGTCTCCATGGGGTCAACTGCTTCAATTTTAAGGATTCGATAGAGCGGGCAAAGGCGAGAACCATCTGTGAAGATATGCGTTGGTATGGGGCCAGGAATGATGGATGAACGATACTCACGGATGCGGTATAGAGTAAAGTAGGAAAAACCCAATAGATACCGACCCAAGACTCCTTCGGCCCAGCAATGCAACCTTGCCCTTCTTTGAGTGGAACAGCTGATAATAGGCCCTTTAGCATACCTTAAGGTTTACTCTATGCAGGTCAACTTACATTTGAAGAAACCGCAGGATATGGCTGTCGCAACCACTTGTAACGCAAACAGACCACCCATTCCAAAGAGGACTGCACGGCTCTGATCATAAATCGCATGGATTCGAATGACATGAACGGCTGTGAATTTGTCAGCCTACAAGAGCCTACAACACTTTGGACAACGACAGATCGACATACCTGACGCAGCGGCGAGAAGGATAGCAGTGCAGATGGGTTCGAAGAGGAAGAAACTTTGGCACATCTAGACAATCATTTTAGAACGTATGAGATGTCAGAGCGCAACTGAAGCACATACGCTTTGACTCCACTTTGTGTCGAAGAATGCGACCGCTATTGGGTAGAGTTATCGAATGAGTGTCGTCGCTCGCGGATGAGAGCTCATACAGGTCACGCACCGACGACAATGAACTCAAGGGGCATAAAGAGACGCAAAAAATGGAAGAGAATCTTGAGCACTGGCCATTCTCCAGTCTTCATAAGTCGCCATGTTCGAGGAGAAAGAACGAGGGTGTCCCAAGCTGCAACTGTCAAAGTGCAGACGAAAAAGTACTTGTGAGCGCTGAGATGAGGGGGTAAATCGAGAGAGGGAGGAAGGGTGAACGATGGCACGGGCGCTGACGCTGACGGGGTAGCAGACGACATGATGGGGAAAGGGAAGTAAAGTTTTGCGCCAAGTTAGCTGTAGCCTGACCGATAATAAATAGATATCATCAGGCGCTGTTGGCCGTCGCCGGTTGCTGTAGTTGGCAATCATCAATGGCCAGGCGTGAGAAGAAGACCCCGGGTACTGCCGTGGGACTTAGTTTCCTTTCTCTGACACTCCACCCCTGCCATCTCATCTCGATTCGCTTGTGATCATTTTCACTCCAGGCTGCCAATTGCTCATCACGATTGGCACTGGCCTCGTCGCGTTCTACGATGAGCAGTCCTTCATCTGCGACGCCGTCGTCGTCGTCGGCTTCTCAAACTTCATCTCCCTCTGGCGGTAGCAACTCGAGCAATCTTTATCTGTCTGTTCGTCTCTCTTCCTTCGTTTACTCCTCCTGACCCAATCTACAGTTTCACATTCGTGGCCACGTTATTTGTTCTACTCATGATCTCCAGCACAATCATATTCCGTTCCTACATCCTTCGCCGAAGATACCAGCGGCGCCTCCAAGAGGCCCTTGCTGCAGGTGTCATCCTCGCTCCCCGGGAACAAGGCTCTCGACGAAAACGTTTCCGTACGCGACCAAAGTTTTACGACGTCTGGTTTGATACAGCTGGTGACACTTGGGAGGAGCTGATGGTGAGCCAGCTGCGTAGCCCGCATTTCAACTGAGATGATAATCTTCTTCGCAGCCCGTCTCAGTTCAGCCAGTCAAAACGAAAAGACGCAGAAAACACGCTACTCCCGTCAAAGTTGAACCAGAACCTCAGCCTAAGATTTCTGAGCGTGTCCTCAGTGCTCTCAGTATGGGCAGGCATCGAGCATTTCGTTCGTCACCAGGATCAGGCTCTACATCTCCCACTGCACCCGACCAGGAAACGGCTCAGACAGCACCGTCGCCAGCTGGAATCGAACCATCAACAACAGCAGATGTCACATCTCCTGTCTCTCCGGACCCTGAAAAGGAGCGTCCGCCACCGTCCCTTATTAACATGCAACTGCAGGTCGCCGTACTCGTTCAGATGCCTTCCCCCCATCGCCGCGCCCAGCAAAGACCCAGTGACATCGACAGCAACACTAACACCAACATCATTCCTGTCAACCGTGAAGAGGAGGAAGTGCCACTCCCGGAACTGGTTTTTGGCGTCACCCGACTAGCCTGTAAGCCCGAAACCTTACCAGCGCCGCCGCCCGAAGTCACGGAAGATTAGGACTGCTATGCAATGATACCGTGATAAATACTTTTGCTGTGATGATACCATTCCATTTCAAGCGTCCAACGTTGTATTCCAGTTGTCCCCCTTCAATCGCCACCTTGCACGTATCAATATTTTTCCGGGCCTTTTTGTTGATGTGCCCCCGTTGACTTCGTTAGACGACAACCTGCCAGTTGCCACCGGCACTCCTGTCACTTCCCCCCCTTGCTATCGAGTTACTCACCACCCCTGCCCTGAGGGTCATTGCATTTTTTGCTTGCTACAACATGTACTACTTATTAAAACGAGGTCCCCTAGTACCAAGGGATACCGTTGTACAACGACAACCACCCCCCGTCATCGCCACATGGGGGGCCGAGGGAAACTCGGTACGATCCACAAATAGAAGAAAGTGAACATGATTGCATTTGAGGATTCTATGATATACCGCACAGTGAATGATGCGGATGGGAGGGAAAGGAGTGTCGAGTTCAACGAAACAGTCCAGACTTTACGATAACATGTCGATAGCAAATACTTAGCAAAGAGGATATGCAAAAGAGATCGAGAGAGGGAGAGGGAGAACGGGAAAGCTTCAGAGGAAACACAGAAAGCGGGTGTTTTGATGATGGGAATGGGATGGGAGGAATGTGATGGACTGTGAACCGGGAACGAAATGGGAGACACGACGTTGGAAGGGAGGGAAAAATACATAGCGACATACATAATGATACAGCACCTTTTCATTTTCTGTGCGGTAGCAGAGATTGGTAGCTGGCGGCGTGGAGGAAGGGTCATAGTGGAAGAGGGGTTGTATGGAGTGCGAGATTAAAATGCAAACATGCTATGAGTGGAAGAAAAGAAAACACGAAGGGAGAGATGTCTGAGTAGGAAATGTACAGATAACAGATAAACTTAAATCGACCAAGTCTGCCAGAGAGGGGAGAGGACGGGAAGGGCAGGAGACATTTGATAGAAGCACCTTATGTTGTTCCCTTGCATATGGACCTAAGCTCGCTCACGAGACGCTGCAGATGAAAAGACAAGAATCAGTGGAAGAAGAGGAGCGATTGCTATTCAACATACTGCTGCTTCCATCTCGAGATGTGCCGGGTCATCGGAAACTCTTCCTGTTTCCCCGAGTTTGATGCCATACGCTAGAAGCTGCTTCATGTAGTGTGAGTCGATGATGGTTTCTCCGTCCTTGATGAGATCCCATTTGCTCGCTGTACGTTCCATCAGCCAACTCTGCTGCCAAGCACGAAAAGAAACCATCACATACGAGGTGGAGGAGTAACCTTCTCTTCCATCGACAGCCAGTCTTGCTTCAACAGTTCCGGTATTGTCATCCTCTCCTTCGAACTCCGACACAGACAGCTTTGTATATCCGCAATGACATCCCTCCTCACTTTCTGCTTCAAGTGGTAGAGCTTTTGTGGTTTGGCAGAAGGTGAAGCGTCTTTGGGTACAGGCTGCACCGGTACAGAGTATTCGGGGTACTCGATGACGTGCGAGGGATCAGGAATAGCCCTCATCTTTTGGTAAACCGTCAAGTGATTGAAGGGCGGGAGACCGTAAACCATCTGGTAGAGGATACATCCCAGTGACCACACATCACTCGCCCGCCCTACTTTGAGTCGAGCCATCCCATCGGGGAATTCGATGGCCTCGGGCGACATATAGTTCACGGTTCCAATCTGCATCACCACCATCATGATCCAGCTCGAATATGAGATGAGGTAGACTCACTTGGTGTTCTCTATGAATGTTCGTTGTATCATTCGCGATTGCGTTTGCAATACCGAAATCAATCAGCTTTAGGTTCCCTTTGACTACCACAAAGTTCGCAGGCTTGAGATCAGAATGCACAATCTTCTCATCATGGATCACTTGAACGGCTTCTAGCATCTGTGGAGAGTCGGCTTCAGAAGAAAGAAGTCCCCATGAGCACAGCATACGCACCTGCTGCCAGTAATACCCAACCCAAAGCAAGTTCAATGGCTGCGAAACCCGCTCTTGAAGAAGCCTAGCCAGATCAATCTCTCCACACTCCATCACCAAAAACAGATGCCCCTTGGTGTTGCCGGTGCCGAGCTTGACCTCACTGTCAATGAGCCGGATGATCTTGCTGTTTCCTGCCAGGCGGTTGAGAAGAGCAATTTCGTTCATGTATCCCTGCAAGGTTTCGGCATCGCTGTTTTCCAGCGAGACACGCTTGATGGCGAAAATATTGCTATCTCCATCCATGACACGATAAACTCGCGAGGAGCCTCCCTTTCCGACCATGTCAAGACGAGCATACACCTTCTTGTTGACCTAAACGACACGTCAATCACAATCAAGCTTGGTCTCCGCTGAGAGCTACTCACTGCTATGTGGTGACCCTTTGCCGACTGTGGAGGTTGCATTTGCGAAACCGACATGGACGTGGACTTGGACGGCATCTGTCAAGGATGAGCACGCGAGGAGCCTGCAATTACCGAGCCTCTTACCTGCCGTGAAACACGTTGTTCCCTCTCCCTCTTCACCTCCCGCTCAGGCTGGGGTTGAGCTGGTGGTTGCTCGTAGTATTGCTCGCCACTGTTCCTATCTCCGTTCGCCCAAGTTTTACCAGGATTGCTGGACGAAGCTCCCGCTTTCAGGTTTCCACTGGTCGTAGGCGGTTCTGGAGCCGTGGGGCTACGTCGATGTTTGACCGACAAACCGTTTGGCCCGGAGCTGGAGGTACGCACACCTCTAGCTGATGGAGACAAACCTGGAGGCAACCCGTTGTCGACAATGGTTGGAGAATAGGTCGAAGATCCAGGTGTTGACTGTGGGTGTGGAACGCTTCGAAGAGTGTCTGAGTCGCGACGTTTGTGACTATACACCGGGCGTGTCGGGGCGGCCCGCGTGGGTGCAGGGTGTGTTGGTGAAGGTGTTTGACGCGCCTGCAGCTGATAGTCATGCTCTGATAGACGAGTCAGGGTCGATATTCCATTGTTACGAGACTTCGTCATACTCACCGTAGTTGGGTTCTGGCTCTTCCCTCCTTGACGGTATCACAGGAGCTTCCCGGCGAAGGCCAAGACTTGTTCCCGGTCGACCAGCTTGGGGCGGTCGATGAGTGGGTGGTGGTGGTTCTTCCTGATTGCCTTTAGGAAGAAGGAAGAAGGGGTGAGTACAAGAGATATGGGCTTGATGAAGCAACTCACGAGATTCGCTGAGACTGGCTGATCTACGTGGACGATTATTGCTTGAGCTGTTCAGAGAAATTACGCCTGCTTGAAGAGAGCGAGCTGATTGCGGTGGTGGCTCGTACTCATCTGTACACGATTCATTACAAAGCCGTCGCGAAAGAGACTGAAAATCGTACCAATATCCGTGTCTCCCTTTGAATCATAATGTCCATTTGGGCCACTGATTGACCCATACCCACTATCTCTGTGTGTCCCATCCTCGTTCTCACTCTCCGTCATTGCGCCAAAGTCATTAACCCGATCCGCTGCATACTTTGAGGAAGAACCTTTGAGTAACCGTGAGCTACTCGAGCGTGACGTCGATGAATTGACGGGTGCTTGTGACAAAGGATATGATGTGCCACTTGATGGATGGGAACCATAGCTCCTCGAGGGAGGTGCAAGACGAGTAGGCTGTAACCCTCCATTGGCAGTTGAGGCACCTGACGGTACACTCTGTCGCGAACCATAAAGCTCTCCGACACTGGGTATTTCGTCAGAGCCACGCATATTCTCTTTCTCCTCTACATGAGAATAGGTGCCGTAGTAATCCGCTGACAACAACTTTGCCCTCAACTCCTCTGCGTTCTTCTTCTGCTGAGCTCGCGATTGCACATCCGCAGCTACCCTGACACGACCAGGCAAAATCGAGGCAGCGGTCGACGCGCCAGATGTGGCACCGGACAATGCAGAACCTGAAGCGACCCGTTGAAAGGATCTGGGTACACGTTCTCTGTCTCTTTCTGAAGTGGCAGTTTGTGGTCCGTTCAGGACAGGATATGCGCTCTCTGAACGAGACAGCGATGATCGTCTGGGGACGGGAGAAATGGGATTCGTATTCGATTCGTTGTATTGCTGAGTACCCTGGAGAGAATGCGACGCTCGTGGGGGAAAATCGAGCTTGAGGTGATCTGGTTTGCTTTCAACAGCTGAAGACGGTGGGCTGGTGCCTGATCCCTTCGCAAAGCGGACACCCACATTACCAGGCTCAATGGGTGATTGATCCTGGTTTTCACCAGCTGTTGACCTCCTTCCATCTCCTCTTTCTGGTGCATCCGTTGCCGATGACGGACTGGGACCTGAATCTCTTGGAAGACGAACGATGTTGCCCTCGCCGTCGTCGACGTATGTAAAAGAAAGCTGCTCGATATATGAATCGTCTGAGCCTGCTGGGCTTGCAGGAGACCTCTGTGGCGACGATGAAGGGGGAGGAGACGAGGGCGGAGGTGTGGAGGAGGACATGGCGGCAAGAAGAAAGGGAGAAACAGGTAATTGGTTCTGTTGACCAAAATCAAACACGAGGCACCAAGTTCTGCAACGCGACGGGTCACGTTGCCGTCTTGCTTATGTAACGTGTGACAGAGCCTTCTCTCTTCTCTTGCTTTGCGCGCTGCACAAATGCCACTGATTCTGTACACTCATTACCAGCCCATAACGAACACATAATCAATGCAATCACTACTCTCTCCAGACCTTATTGGCTCTGTGATTGAGAGGGCACCTTCGTCCTCCAAATCCAAGCCTCCCACCATTTCACAGACAGCAAGGGGCGGTTTTCCTGTGGTACAGCATCGGTCCCTTGAGAGGGCGAAAGGCAAGAGCGCGTTTGCGAGGAGCAGAGAGTCAGCTCAAACAAATCCTACGATCAGTCGAGATGCACCCGTCCCACGCGTCGTTCCCCATAGAGAGCCTCAGTCTGAACAGGACTGGAGATCACAAATCAGCCGAGAGAATGAAGCTAGGGTTGAAAACATGACGGAAGAGGAGAGGGAGAGTGAAATTAGAGAGGTGCTCGAGAGATTTGGTACTGGTGTGGGGGACCTCTTGAAGAGAGCGAGGGAAGCGAGAGAACGCAAAGAAAAGTCTGCAATTCCTTTGGAACCAGGTGAGCAACTTGGACCTGTAATGAGGCTAGGTTCTAACTCTACGGTAGTACCTGTCACCTCCGAGGCCCCGGAGCCTGCAACACCATCGCGTAGCGGTAATCCCATTACCTGTCTTATTCTTTGCTTTATTACTCAAGAAAGATTGCGAAGGTTCTCCCCCACCGTCATCCATGTCAAGAAGTTCAACTCGTCCTAATAGCCCGACACGAGGTCCACGCAAGCTGCGCTTTGCAAACCTTGTACCAGAGAATGTACACGTTTACGAGTCTGCGCCACCTTCCCCTCGCAAAAAGTCGTTCCTTGCGTTGCCTCCTCCACCGCCCCCGGGTTCCGATGAGTCTTCGGATATCGTTTCGCTGGGAACTTACGAAGACTCGTCTTCAAAGGATGCATCCTCAGAGCCGGTGCAGCCGTCTTCATCAACAACGAGCAACCCAGGTTCCATCGGGGAAACCGAGGCTAGTTCACATTCTGGGCCTCTAGAAGACCCTGAACCCGATGAGGGCACACCAGAATTCATTCGACGACGATTTTTCCCCTCTGCGCCTGCCGATAACCCTGATATCGCTTGGATGACCGAGCCTCTGGTCGACGGCAAGGATGACACGAAAGCAGATCAACTCAGGTTCGATTTGACGGGTAGACCCATTCCACGTTCCCAGTTGCTCTCTCTGCCGACCCATCTCGGACTTCACCATCACGCAGAAGGCAGAAGTGCGGGGTACACACTCGATGATATATTCCTACTAAGCAGATCAAAAGTCCCCGCCCAGCGAGCCGCGATGCTTGGGGTCCTCAGGGGCGTTGTTAACTGGTGGTGGAAAACGAGCAGTACTGGCCTTTCTCAAGGCGACGAAACCAGGTCTATAATAGACGAACTGTCAAGTTCATCCCCGTCGTTACTGAAGCGCATTCTATTCGCTGGGCTAGAAGCACTACCAGAACGTGGTATCGTTGGAGTAAAAGCTGTCGAGATTGTGTGGGAGTGCGTAGTGGGCTGGGAGCCCGTTGTGGATGACGAAGAATACTATGAATGGGGAGGCGTCGAACTTGGGGGATCGGAATTAATAGGGTCACTCCCCCTCACAGATGCTCTGCCTCAACTCTTTGCGATCTTCTCCTCACCTCCTGACAACAATAGTGTTGCGGACCGACACATCACTCCTGTTCAACATCTCGTAGTCTCCATCCTCCATCGGTTAGCTCTTCATTCAAACAAGTTTGCTGACGAGATTACCGTCGTGCCGAAGCTTGTCCCAGCCATTATCCGATCCTTCATTGACCATTACTCCACTTCAAGCCCTTCCTCAGCGTCCGATGTTCAAAGTCTTCGGTTCCTGACGACCCTGGCTTTGGCCTCTCGTTCCAATGCTGACACTCTCAGTAAATCAGCAGACATGTTCCTCCGTATAATTGCTTCAGCGAAGCTCACTTCGGAAAGTCATCCCGCGTCGCATGTCCTTGAGATATTTGGCGAAGTCATTCGCTTTTACGCTGCCTTGGCGCGATATGGGATGTTCTCACATATCGCGACGGACGGCCGCGAGCTGTGGTGGAAAGTTGGCTCGTACATACAGTCATTGCCGTCGGACACATCGTTGCTGGAGAGGCACCTGAAGTTGGTCTCTAGGTGGGCAGCACTCCTGGAGTCATGGATCGTTTGCGCGACAGATCCGCATTCTACTACTCCGAGCCACGATCTGTTGTGGAGTCAAGTTGTTGGTTGGGAATGGGGCAAGGACCTCCTTGACCTGAATGAGGCCCTCGCAGGACTTCCCTTGGATACCCCAACGTCGCCCTATGTTTGGCGGGCACGGTCAGCTGTTTTCAGAGCGTTGGCTGCGTGGCTTGAAGGGTGCAAGGTGAATGGTGTCAAGGGAGGGGAGGACGAGCGACTGGCATCAATGACGGTCTTTAGGAAGACCTTTACACCCGACGGGTTGGACGGGAAAAGAGTCACCACGATCGCTGCGTCGATCAAATCCTCCCATACCATGGATCAAACAGCGGATCGACGTCAACTGGGAGCTTGTGCATACGAGTTAATGTCGGTGATTAGTATTTGGCTTGCTTGCTGCCCGCCCCCGTCACAAGAGCCACTAGCCTCCCCACCTTTTGATTTACCATTCGCATACATCTCGGAGTCGTGCGCTACTCTGGTAGCGCGTGGCGGTTGGGGAGAGAAAGTGCAGAACGAGGACAAGGAAGCTCTTTCACGTCTTTATAGGCGCCCCTTGACTGCTTTACTTTCCCATTACGTTCGCCTTTCACGCTTCCTCCCCGGCGTTAACGACGATCTCTGGCTTGCCCAAGCGTTCTCCACATTGCTCACATTCCAGACCGGGGACGAGGAGTACGCGCTAGACCTCGTCGACCAGGCACTTCGTTTGATGACACCCAAGTGGGCCGAAACAAGGGGTTTGAATGTTTCGCAGGCGATTTGGGATAAGGGCGGGTGGGGTGTTGTCCGACCTTTCTTGCAGTTTGAGATCGTCCCCACGACCGACACCCATATTGGCCCCCTGTGCATCACACCTTCCTCGATATTCCGAGTAACGTCGCAACGACTCCCTTCGGCTCCAACGTCACCTAAGACCGGATGGTCACCGTCAGGTCTGCCTCTGAGGAAGGACTGGACTATCATTCCGCTGGATCATGTCCTCCATTCCGGCAGCGAATCTTCCCTCTTCGCGAATAAGGAGGTCCTTCCATCTTCTTTCGATGCGTCAGAAACGGAGATTGTTCGCGCATCCTTGTTGCTAACAACCATTGCGCGAGAGGTCATAGTCAGATTCGCCAACGCGCTTTCCAACGCGGTGTTGACTCGGGAAGAAGCGGTTTTCAGTTGTATGAAAGTCTTTATGTTAGAGCATGACCAGGATCAGAATCACGCTACCCAGGAGGTTTACCGGGATGGTGTAGTGGTCAGATATATGGACGCACTTCTTTCTCCTTATACGCTGTCTGCATCTCCACGTATCCCATCACAAGCGACACTCGAGGAGGCTGCGGTGGGATTCCTAGGCTCTTCTACGCCTTTCTACCAGTATTACACCGACTTCGTTGGTCTGTACGACTCCATTTCATTCTCCCATCCTCTTTTCGCGAGATTGCTTCTACCTCCAACCTCGATGCGATACCCGGTGGACTATCGAAAGCACTTGTGGAACGATTTCAGCCATGTCGTTAAAACCATCCGCACACCTATCGAACAGGTGATCGCTGAAGACCTGAAGGAGTACCTATGGCCCGCCGAGGACGACCCCCATATGATCAGTGCCTATCTGCGGGCTCTCGTCAAACACGGTTCAGCCCTAGATGGTCTGGTTCGCCTGGTTGCGGTCCACCACATTGCATGTAACATCTGGTCCGACTTACTTCCCGGGAAGCCCGAGAATGAGGAACGTGCCAGCAAATTGTTCAAAGTTGTTGTGGATCAGTGCGCGCCAGATGTCGTAAGAGAAATGATCAGGTACAGACAGGAAGACGCAGGCGGCCTTGTTCCTCCTGGTTGCTTCGGTGGCGTCGGTGTGTTGAAGGACGAGCGGTTGCAACAGGTTGACAGATGGAGTGGCTCTGACCTAGTACGGAGAGTAAAGGGTTTGTTTGAGCAGTAGTGGGATTAGTGGCGCAGTTCCTGTTGATTAATGCTGCTGTACCGTCATCTCTAGCGTTTCAATCACAATGGTGCCTGGTACTCCCACACAAACACAACAGTGTTCGTAGTCTGGATGAAGCCGAGTCGGAACTAGCCAACGGAAAGGCGCACGGGCGACGACATTCAATTCCACCCTCGTCTCACCCATGAATTGATCGAGAACGAACTTTGCCTGAAGGGACTAACACTGTCGCAGATTCCCCGCTGGAGGAACCCAAAATCTTGTCTTTCGATCCATACATCGGTCCTATCGGTCTGCGGCAGTCGCATGTGCTCTACTCTGTTCTTCTTGATCATCTTCCTCCGGTTTTCGGCTGACCTCATGGGGTGGCGAGCAGGTATTTAAGGCCCTTCTATCCTTGCATAGATTCAGCACTCGACCCCAGCTCTCGATTCTACTTCGATGAAGTACCTCCAGGTTCTCCTTGTGGCACTCGCACCCGGGCTTGCCTTTGCTCAGAATTGCCAATGTGGCTACCGAGATTCGAACGGCAACGTATGGGTGAGTTGCCTTCTATTCATGAAGAGGGCTATGACACCATCATTGATGAACGCAGCGTGAAGCAATAGTATCGACCTTTACTCAGGCCGCAGGAGCACTCGCAGCCGTCAACGCCAACTGGATTATTTCGACCGATACTCAACCCCAGAAGGCCCCTGCAACAGCTAATATCCAGTACACCGCTGCCAATGTGTTTCAACACAACGACGCTCTAGGATTGAAAGCTTCGGCGGTGAGAGTTTCTTGTCGTCATTCAGACAAAGTGACTTACATGACTCACCTTTTCCGGGATTTCCTCCATTAGTACACGGGCGGTAACGCCAGATGTGCGCAGATCTTCACGAAAGTATGGCTGCCAAACACTGTCTTGTTGAACTTGCGCTAAAGTTGAAACAGAGATCCGACATCAAGTATGGCACGTTCAGGATGCGCGCACAAGTCCCGAGTGTCCCAGGCGCAGTTTTTGGTGAGATTCGCCTTTATCTGGCCACAGGCTGAAATATCGACGTCTTTGCGTTCCAGGATTCTTCACGTTCATCTCTAATACTCAAGAGCAAGATATCGAGTTCCTTTCCGCCGATTCCGACTACTACCAACGTGTCTACTACACCAATCAACCCGGCCAGACGCCTGGAGCATCATTGGTAAGAAGCACCAGCATTCCAGTTTCTGTCTCGCTCAAATCCGTGCTCCCAGAATACCGTCATCGCTGGTGCTGACTTCACGTATGTATAGCCGAAGTGACACCTATGCTTACAGGACTGACTTCAATCAACCTTGCAGGACGTTCGGCAACCATCAAATTGACTGGTTCCCAACAAGAACTGTGTATTCTTATGACGGTTCCGGACTGAAAGTAAGTGACTGGATCATGATGTCCAGACATTTTCGAAACTGAGTTTGGCACATTCAGTCGAACAGAACAATTACTACGCAAGTTCCCACTACACCATCTGAATTCATCCTCAATGTGTGGACCAATGGTGACCCGTATGTGCAGCCCCCTTCTCAAATTGAATAGAGTACTGATACCTAACTTCATCAGTGGTTGGTCCAAGGGCCCTCCAACTGCGGACGCTATCGCCACGGTGCAATGGGTGCATCTCTACTTCAACTCTACCACACTCTCTGAATCCGCGTTCAACACAGCATGCGTTAACGCCGGACGGCCTGCAGCATGCAATGTTTGATACTCGGTACGCTTTCACGAGTCAGACGTCCTTGGGGGTCTGTAGTTGGTAGATGAAGAAATCAATTATTATCAAGGGTTTCTCAATCTGTCTCGTCTCAACTTCACTTCATGAGGAAGGAAGGGCATTTCGCCACCTCTGCCACTGGAGTAGTTGGGTGTCAGTCCTCTCAAACCGTTTTTTCGCGTACTATGATACCGCCCGCCATGATCGAGCATGTGAGTATTTAGTAAGGGCTTTGCCACCACCGAGCAAACTTCACTCTTTTGCGGACTCGAGACTAGTGCTACGACCGGTGATCTCCTGGCGCTGGGATAGGGCGACCCATTCGTCTTCCAGAACGCCCATCAGTATAAAATCTTCCCACTTCCCGCCTACCCATACCGATTTTCTCTTCCTGCCCTCTTCCACGAATCCTCTAGTGCCCACAATCAGATCATAGTCCAGTGCAGTTTATCGCTGTGAACTCACATCTTCTTGTATAAAGCTAATGCGGCGGTATTGTGACTGAAGGCCCATAGACTGACGCGATGCGCTCCCAGCTCTACGAATGCATGATTGACCATGAACACCGACACTTCTGTACCATATCCTTTTCCCCAGAATTCAGGCAAAAAGGCAATTCCAAAGTCTGCGTCGCGATTCTTGGGCTCCATTATGTGCATCCTCGTCATGCCTACGAACGTCGGGATCTCTTCTTTTGTCTCGATGATGGCGAACATGGTGGACTTGTTCACCATACGCTCCAAGTCCTCCTTATGCCCTGGTCCCCACGGAGCCATGTATGTGCTTGCAAAAGCGCCTCGCGTCACGGCTTCTGTGTTCCACAGTTTGAAGAGTTTGTCATAGTCAGAGTCGAGGGCGGCGCGTAATGTGAGTCGTTCGGTGGTGAACATCGCTGGGGCCCTGCGGGCGATTGTCGATGATACTTCTCCCCATAACCACACAGCGTATTTAAATGTCTGTATTCGGGTTCCGATGTGGTTGCCTATCTCTGCCTATTCACACGAAGTCAATAACCAATAGTCAGCGATATGCCACGCCATCCGTAGTGCCACGAGCTCTTGTATGCTCCTGCATGAGGAGGGTTCCGATGCTGGTTTATGAAGCGGTGCCGGCAGTGATTACCACTGAGATACCTTAGTCGATAATCGAAACCGACTGCTTCACGCAACCGAACCGCGACGGATTTGCGGCGTGGAACGTTTTCACGAGGTTTGACATCCTTGAGAGTCTATCATCTGCTATATAGTTGGCAAATGAAGAAATCAGCTCTGAGTCAACTTCGGGAGTTTCTCACTCCGCCTCATCTTAACTTCGCTTTACGATGAAGTAAGGGTATTGTGCCACACATGCCACCCTTGAAATACTTGGTTGCCACCTCTTTCAAGCCGTTCCTTGTAGTATGTGAGAGTTGAGTGGGGGCGTTGCCGCCATCAAGCAAATTTCACTCCTTCGAGGAAATACTACGATTACGACCGTGGACGTTGATCTCCTGGCGCTGGGATAGAGGGACCCATTCGTCTTCCAGAATGCCCATCAGTATGAAATCTTCCCACTTCCCGCCTACCCATATCGATTTCCTCTTCCTGCCCTCTTCCACGAAACCTCTATCATGGCATAGTGCCCACACAGTCAGGTCGTGGAATGCAGTTTATCGGTATGAACTCACATCTTCTTGTACAAAGCCAACGCGGCGGTGTTGTGACCAAAGGCCCATAGACTGACGCGGTGCACTCCCAGCTCCATGAATGCATGATTGACCATGAACGCCGTCACTTCCGTACCATAACCTTTCCCCCAACACTCAGGCATAAACGAAATGCCATACTCCGCGTCGCGATTTTTGGGCTCCAGTATGTGCATCCTCGTCATGCCTACGAACGTCGGGTTCTCCTCTTTCGTCTCAATGATGGCGAACATCGTAGACTTGTTCGCCAAACGCTCCAACTCTTCTTTCTGCCCTGCTCCATACGGAACTATGTATGCATTTGCACCGGCGCCTCGCATCACGGCTTCTGTGTTCCACAGTTCGAAGAGTTTGTCGTAGTCAGCGTCGACGACGGCGCGTAATGTGAGTCGTTCAGTGGTGAACATGGCTGCGGGGATGTTCCGTCACTTCTCCCCATAACCCAGGATATATTAATGAATACCTGCTTTGCTCCGCAGCGATGACTCGAACTATAATGACTCGAACAGGGGGAGCAGACTAGTGTGCCATTGGGTGGTATTACCGGCGGTTGTACCTATTCACATGGGATCAATGTCCAACAGTCAGTGGTGCGCAACACGCAGTCCGCAGGGCAACGAAATGGACGTGAGAAGACCAATACCTGTATGCTCGCATGCAAGGGGAAGGGTCCTGACACTAATGAATTAGCTTGGACAATCGGAATCATTCGCCTCGTGCAAAATCAAACCGCGTCGGACACGCGCGCAACGTTTTCGCGAGGTTGTCCTGCCTAAAGCCCGTACAAGAACCCTTAGACATAACCAGATCAATCAGCCCTGAAGGACCTGGTATTATTCAGACTTCCCGTAAAGCTTTGATTGCATCCAACATAGATGTACACGACTTCGGAGCATAGAAACCTATGGTCTGGGTCAGGACCGTGAATGAGAACGAAAAAAAGTAGCGTACAGAACCCATGAACCTCTCATGATCGCCTCGCTCTCCATTCTCGTTCCAGAATGGACATCAAGATGTCATCCCGCCACTCTCCGTCTAACCAGAATGCCTCTCTCCGCCTACCCTCGTCAACAAATCCTCTATCGTTCGGTAAGCACAAGCTCTGGATAACGCGTAAGTCAGCTCACATTTTCTTGTAAACATTACGTGCGGTCTCGTTCCCCCCTAAGACTCCCAAGCTGATTCTGTGTAGTCCGAAGTGGTGGAAGCCATGATCGACCGCGAACTTTGTAACTTCAGTCGCGTAGCCTTTCCCCCAGAACTCTGGCATCAACGCGATAGAGTAGTTCGCATCCCTATGTTTCTGATGCTGCAGATCCAAATTTGCGAACCCGACGAATTGGGGGAATGTCCCCGGCTTGTTGGTTTCAATGATCACGAATAGCCCAGGGGCGTCGGCCTTCTTTTCAATGAACTCCTTGAAATTCAAGGAGCGCGGTCTAAGGTAGTCGATACTGATGGTACGTTGTACAGCCTCGGTATTCCATAGTTTGCGTAGCAAGTCGAGATCGGATTCTTCATAACCCCTCAAGCGGAGGCGATCGGTGGTGAACATGACGAGGTGAGGGTGGAGGAGAGTGAAGTAGCTGGGCAGTTGGGGAGGCGCAAATGATTCTTTTTGTGTTATAATTCTGACTCGACAGTAATATGGGTCAGAGGGTTGCGGCCATGTGAGGTTATGAATTCTAGCAACCATATTGAAATTGTCGAATCCCGATAACAGTCAACATCGCGATCTATCGCAGTCACCGGTTAGATTGTGCCTGACTGTGCAGGAAACTACGCCTGACCTTATGATCCTCGAGGCCGTATTTTGCCTTTGGCGATAATTCTTCCCAACGACAATTCGTTCCTTCCCTCTGCCATTCTGACAACCTCTCCTAGAGCCCTCCACGCGGTCTCTTCAAATTCTTTCCGGCGTTGGCGTTTCTCATCCTTGCCGGTGACTTTCGAATTCTTCACCTGATACTCTCGTGCGTCGGGCGGTAATTGAGGGTTCCACAAAGGAAGGTTGCGTTCCTGATTTCTCAACCGTTGGTGCTCTCCAAGTACCAGGAAAGAGAGGTTTCGCGTGAGCTGATGTGAAAGTCCTCGGGTCTTTGCTGAGTTATACAGGATAGACAGAGTGTTATCCACTGCGTAAGTGAATTAGCGACCTATTCGACCGACGGCAAGAAATGAAAAACCAGACTGACTTCTCTTCTCCCATTGTCCCAGCCAGTTCTCGAGGTCTCGTCGTTCCTGGCCGTCTTTCGCCTTACCCATTTTCTTTACGACTTGGGCAGCATCCTCAAAGACAGGGCGCCAGAGCTGTCGAAGATTGCGTGTTGCTATCCTGTGATGGAGAACCGATGCTGAAGCCGTTCTGAGAAATAGACGATACACGCTGGTGAGCGTAGGAGGTAACCTTGTCATGGTGAGAAAGTGCTCGCGTGTGGCGCGTCCATGATTATCGCAACCTCTCAGTAATGCCACTAATGGTAAATGTACAAGCCCATGTCTGCCATTACGCCAAGCTATAGAGGGAGATAATTTTGATATTCGGCATGCGCATACACTTAGAGAAGAAAAGGGAACATGTTGTGCACTGCATAATAGGTAGTCGCCGGAATGTGAAGGGAGTCTCGCGTCCCTCAAGTGATGAAACAATCCTACACAACCAACCGACATCCTACAACAACCTGGCCAGCCCTCCAGCTAGCCATGATAAACGAAGAGAGTAACGAATAAAGCAATTACTCGTCTTCTTCTTCTTGTTCCTCCTCCTCCTCATCTTCCTCATCCTCCTTCGCGGCTTCAACAACAGCAGTGGCAATTCGGTCGAGATCACGCTGACCGTCTTGGCTTATTCTGCGTCCACCGTTGTCAGTCTGTTCGAGAACACCGATTTTTTCGAGGGATTGGCAGATCCTGCGCTGGACACCAGCAGAGCAGGGTGCGTGGTGGGAGGGGCGGTTGCCTCTTCTGTTGCGACCACCGTGGAGTTTTGCGAGGGCACCGACACCGACGTCCTTTCGGAGGTATATGTGACGAGCGACTGCGGCTGGTAACGATATCGAGCAAGAAATGAGGGATATCATCGAGCAATATCATTCTAGCCACATACCAGCGCGAGTGTAGTACCAATCAGGATCATAAGGAGCAAGTTCTTTGTAGGGACCAGTCTTGACGATGTCGACCCATGTTGGGACCTCAAGCTTTCCTGATCGCTTCAAATGGGAAGCATATGCAGTAATGAAGGCGTCTGCGCTGTAAGATCCCAGTATCAGAGATCGAATTCCAGATGAGCAGAGAGCTAAAGACGCACCTAACGTCTCTTACTCCCGGCATATTGAGTTATGGAGATTGGGAAGGTTGGGTCTTGAGGAACTTGACGGACGGCGGCTAGGGGACTTTTTGCGATGTTGTGTCGTGGGTACATCTTTCGGCTGCAAACTCGGCTTCGGATACTTCCGTGAAACTGCACAGTTGTGGCTGCAGCTGAGTTGCTTAGTCAGATTTCCTTCAGCTTGATTTCCGCTTTCGTCCTGGCTTGTGGGCGTCTATACCTCGAAATTTGACAGTACTTTGAAACGCGTTCATTTGGCTACTCGATCTCCATCCGTGTAGACATCCTCGTAAATGATGACAAGGAATACGCGAGTCTGTACATGTCACTGACCTGCACACCAAGCTCGATGGCTCATTCACTACCTCACTGCCTCATTCACTTGCTGCCAGCAGAGCAACGATCCAGATTTCACCATGCCACGGAAAACGCACGGAAACTCGTCATTGATCTTCACTCGGAAAGCGTCAAAGTCATTTCGGAACTGAGGGACCCGTATGGAGTTACTCGATCGCACAAAGCCACCGCCCAAAAACCTTCACTGACTTTGCACGTCCCCTTCAAGTTAGACCTGAAGCGGTATCCCTAACTGACGATGGCAAGCATGTTAGTTGGCTACAGGTCTATGTCTGTCCTATCTAGACAGGTGACAAGTGAACCTTTGTAGATGCATGCCCTCCACTGCTGCAACAGGCGCTCGCTCCCACCCGGCCCCCGTAAAGCAGCGAGAACACCGTGAATGAGTGGGAACTCGTTGACGATGTGATCTCTTCATTCGATCTCTCAAGGCTGCTCGTGCTTGTCATGAGGCGACTCGCAAGGCATTCAAGTTTCCGATGATCATACGCTCTACCCACAGGTCGAGTCACTTATAACCCTCTCACCTCCTTGAAGAATCTCACTTACAAGAGGCCATCTTCTTTCCCCCCATGTCGCTTCGCTCTCATCCAAGTCTTCCTAGTGAAACGACGCTGTAAGTCCTCGTTATTGCCCCTGCCACACCCGGGCTCACTTTCATTCTCCAGACACGCCGGCCTCCACCAATCCGGTCAGCATGAGCCCTTCATTACCATCAAGAGTAAGTTTCCGTCATCTTGTATACTCCACGGGCATGAAACTTACCAGTGAGCAGCCATTCGGGTGGAAGGAGTCCCTATCGTCAAGATACCCAGGTCGTTCGTCACCCTCAAATTCAATCACAAAAAATACGAGACACCAAGGCTGGATCCAAGATACGCGACCACTCACCAGTGGTCAGACGTTCGCTTCCATATGTTCGTCTTGCATATCTGACCCTTCAGGACGCCTTACTCAAATCTTGAACTTTCTATTGCCCCAGCTGGTCGCAGTCCGACGCTTCTGAACCCATAGTTATCAAATACCGTTGCCCTGCACTTTGTGGATTGCTTACGAATACCTTCGGAACCTCCGAGGCGCGCTTATATGAGTTGATACGGCTAGGGCAGAATGGCCACCATCGTTCGTTTTCCACCTTTACTGACGAGATTCGTGCTCACAAGGCCTCTTATAGAGATCAAGCTACCAATGAATGTCAAGGAAAGCGCGAACAGCTGTTTCCTTACTCTGGAACTCGCAAATTTCTCAACATCTCCGCTTCCCTCACCTCTCCCCAAAAATCCCTCTGATCGTGCTGTCAGACGATCAAGAGGGTCCATGCCTTCATCCTCGAAAGGCTCCAGCTTCTGGAGAGTTGATGGCCGTGCTCGCGCATCACCCACGTCTCCCACTGCGTCAGACCGAAACATGAGTGTCCTTGGTCCTCCATTGCTTTCGAGGCCCCTCCCAAGAGTAGTAACCCAGACCTCTCGATCTGTCCCGCAGGCCGGTACTCTCCGCAGCTGCCCTGCAGCCTCGAGATCAGTACCTGAGTTATCTGCCCCACCATTCCAGCCAGAAGATGCTCCAGATCCATTCGGTCTCGAGCCGGAGCCTCAGGTCTCACCCCGATTAGCAGAAAACCTGGTCACTAGGGGAGCACGAATGGAAGGTATCACCTCGTCGGCCAAAGACCTTGCTAGCCCAGTGCTCGGAGTTCTGAAATCCATCGAACCTGTTGCTGAGGCTCTGCATCGCTTGTCTAGGGTAAGTGGGCACTGCACGATCTCGAATGTGACTCAAGCAGGATATCCCAGATACACCCAATCGCTGAGCTGGCCATGCTGACCATCTTCGCAGTGTTCAAAGTAAGCCTTTCTCGTGATTTTAGGACATGTTTGTTGACTGTATATCAAGCTGGTCAAAGCTCAGTATGAGAGTGACTGCGCTATCGTCGCTCTCCATAATGCCGTGGTGAACACGTACGAAATCGCAATAAAGAACGAGGCCTTGTCGAAGGACAGTCGGTTTGTTGCACTATTCCACACAATGGTCAGGCAGGCAGACGAATGTTACCTATTTATCTCCGAGTATAGGTCCCGTCGTTACTTTGGTGAGGCCTTTCCTTCTGCACCCGATATTGTATGCTGAACTACAACAGCTAGGCTAGCTCGGATTAACGTTTCGCGCAAGATACAGGAGTTTATGGAAGCCTTTACCCAGCTGGAACGACAATTCCGTGGGGCTGAAATAGACTTCACTGCCGTATCTTTGCTGAAGATGCGTCCTGTGATAGAGACGCTGGGTACGTTTGCCTCAAAGGCGATGCCGTGAACGCTGTTCAATGACTATTGCAGACCTGAAGAATAGACTGGAGCGACTAAAGCCGCCAATGGACGCTTTAGGTCCACTATCCCATTGCCTCCCAGGTACCCGTACCCAGTCGTTTCAGTCGATCCGAGATTGGATCTTCCAAGGCGAAGAGTCCATTCTCTGGATTAATGGCCCCGCAGGATCCGGCAAAAGCTCTCTTATGGGCACATTGCACAATCGGCTGCTGGAGATGGGTTTCAATAGTCGGTTGGCCACCTTCATTCGTTTTGATCGGGACGCATACAAAGACGCCCGTATGTTTGTCAGGACTCTCGCCTATCGGCTTGCTCTTTTTGACAGCCGGTTAGGAGAGACCATTGCTGAGAGAGTCGCCGCACAACCTCAGATAGTTGATGGCACAGATCTGTTTAGCCAGCTACGGTCGCTCGTGCTGCACCCGTTACAACAGCACGACAAAGCCATGCAGACAGAGGGTCCCATCGTCATTCTTATTGATGGTCTCGACGAATGTTCACGTTCGGATGGGACTGGGACCTCATTTCGAGAGCAGCTTCTCGCTCTGTTCCAATCCAACAATCTCGGAGCTTTTCCCTTCCTCCGAATTGTAATCGCTAGCAGACCTGTCCAGGACATTAAGGCCAAATTCACCGGAAAATCGCACATCCTGTCGTTTCCCCTCGACATCACTTCTGCCGATAACCGGGCCGATGTCAAGTCCTTCATCGACACGAAGCTACAGGAGATCTCCGATCATACTCCAGGCTTCGGAGACCTTTGTCGTCTTCACAACGCTGTCGAGGAATTGTCAAAACGTGCAGCAGGGCTGTTCATGTGGGCTTCGGTAGCGGTTTCATTTCTGGAATCATATTCACGCTCGCGCTTGAAGGCGATCGTGAAGACCGATATCCCAAAGACCGCTTTGGAGGCTTTAG
>JANHQD010001769.1:8711-86289 GCA_024721195.1 Marasmius sp. AFHP31
TCATTTCTACGTATAACACACTGGTAGCGCTATCGCAGATCGACGTGGCCTAACATCGCAGGCTGGGTATCGCTGGAGGGTCGCCTGCTTTCCGGTGCGTCTCCCAAGCTTGGTACGAGGCAACGCATGAAGTGAAAGTAGTCCAGCGGCGAATGTCTGGTCCTGAGACGCGGTTGGCGAGGCATTCCTCATCGTTTTGGCGCAAAGCTGTTCCTCAGCATACTGAAGTTTCGCGAGGCCGTAGAGATGGGAACCTCATCTTCTCTCACCGGGGAGAGTACAGTCGGGATGTTCAGGCCTCCAGCGCCGTGATTCTACGTAAAAAAAAGTTAGCTAAAGGCCAGAGATGTATGGGATGGGGACAGAAAGACTGACCGAGAAGTCAAAAGTTGGAACTGCTGTCGAGCCTGTGTTATACAGATTGATCTTCCGCTTCTTGGGTTTAGTCAGGGTAAGATTACTGGCCGAGTCGTCCACGGGGGCAACTGTAGCGGCCGTATTGCTGTTGGGAGCCGTTTTCGACTTCCCCCTTGGTTGCGAGGGAGGCGCCGGCCCATTCTCATTCGGTTTCCGCCGTTTGTTCTTCGGAGGAGCAGCCCCTTCGTCTCCTTCGTCGTCAGTTGTGGCTTTGCGTCTCCGGCTAGTAGCCTTCGTAGCTGTAGGTGGAACTACCCCGTTCCCTTTCCCTTTCCCCTCGACCGGCGTAGGTATTTCTTCAATTTCCGAATCCATCTCCTCGGATGCAGTTTTCGCAGCGGTCTTCCGTGTCTTGGGCTGTGACGCCGGCTTGGGTTTCGTGCGGGTCTTGGTCTTCGGTTGGTCACTTTCCCTGTCGACCGTGGTTTCCCTAGCTTTCCCCCTGCCCTTCGTTTTGGCCGGCGGGGAGACTTCGCGGACCTCGACATCGTCATCATCGATAACCGGTTGTTGCTCTCGTTTCCGACCCGCTTGTCTCTTCGCCGTGCGCGTCTGCGAGTTGGCAACTGCTGGTGGGGAAATGGGGTCCGGCACCGAGATAGCCTCTGCTACCTCTTGAACATCATCCTCTGATATTTCAGCTTCTGGCGTCTTCATTTTCTATTAACGAGAGTCATGAGAAATTTGACCTTCTGAGGTTATAATCCAATACTGACCTTGCGGGACGGACCCGCTTCTGGAGGAGTATCGGACTTCGAGCTCTTGCGAAGTGCCTTGAGTTCAGACTTGAGTTTGGCAACTTCTTTGTTGACAACTTCAAGTTCGGTTTCGACGGCTCCGTGTTTACCGATAAATTCCTCAGCTCGCTCCTATAACCAGCTGAGTCGACCAGATTACGCGTAATGGTTGAAGTTGTTACCTGCCAGTCCGTTCGGTTATCATGCAGATTCTTGACTCGTTTCTTGCTCTTTTCAAGTTCCTCTTCCCGTTTAGCCAGCTTGGTTTCGAGGGATTGAACCTGAACTTCCAGTTCCACCTTCCTTTTCCGCAGCGTTTCTGTTTCTGCCCCTCCTTTGTTCTCTAACGACTTCCACTTGTCTATTTGGCGTTTGAGATCTTCATTGGTTCTTCGGAGTTCGTCATTGAATCGTTCCAGGTCCGCGTTTCTCGTTCTTTCACCATCAAGCTGTAGATTAGCTCGTTCGAGCTGGGACGACAAAGACTCCGAGTGGACCTCTTTCTCAGCACGCGCCTTCTGGAGGTCGGCGATTTCCTCCTGTAATCTTGACCTTCAGTATAGGCGAAACCTATCGAATACAAGAGTTCCGTCAGACGCACCATCAATTCTTCATGTGCCTCATCAGCGGCCTGAAGCAGTTCCTCCCGTGCAGTCAACGTTGCAACTAATTCTGCGACTTTCTCCTTCATGGCCCGCATTTCCTGTTCATGTCCTGATCTGAATTGTTCCACCTGTTCTTCCAGCTGCTCGACGGTACGTTCCAGCTCGTTCTCTCTGATCTGGAACTTGGTGATCGTAGTATCGCGTTGGGCTCTCGCCAGTTTCTCCTTCCGGTTGGCCTCCTGCTCGGTCAACACATTCCATCGCTCGCTCTCTAACTCTCCTTGGAGGCGAAGATAAGCAATTCGGTGGCAAGCTTGTAGTGTATCGCATGCCTCGCGCCATTGCTTTTGCTCAGCATGCCATTTAGTTTGGATATCATGGATGGTGGTCTTTGCGCGAGACTTCTCCGATTCCACTTGTTCTTTCAACTTCTTGGTCGTATGATCGAGAGTGCGGTTCCGTTGAACTAGATCATCGATATGAGCCTGCTGAGAGGATTCAAGGGAAGGTAGAGTGCTGAACCTTCGTGAGGTCATGGGAGAACAATGAGAAGAGTCAAACAAGCGCGCATCGACATCACGCGAAGTTCGCGACCTTCACAAAGAGCAGCTTAGATAAGCACCAGTTCACCTTTTCGCGCCTCTCCCTTCGGAATTCAAATTAATATCGAGAAATGGCTCGGGGACCCGGCAAAGTCGAAGTTATAACTATCAAGGCTCCCCGACATAACTCTCAGCCTATCGATGGAAAGCTTGCTCGGCATATAAAGGTCCAAGCTGAATCTGAAGGGTTTCGGGTGGATGTAACACAACCAAGTGGCGACCTGGCACAAGCAATTGTATGTTCGCATGAATGTAAGTATCTCCAACGGAAAACTCATCTACCCAACAGACAAGTGCCTCGGATTGGAACTCGCTGCTAATGACCGCTCGCGCTGAGCGAGGGCCACAGTGGGATGTCGGTACACAACAGTGTGTCATCATTTCTTCTTCAAATGACTGTCTACTCACTCAATTACCCTAGGTTCCACGTAGATGTCTATTCGGAGCTGTATTATGATCCTACACTACTGAAGGAGTCAGCAAAGAAGCAATGGGATGAAGAAACCGCGTCAGACGAGCCTCAACAAGACTCCCAGCAACAGCAAAATACTCAACCCAACTTCCGGCAATCCCAACCACCACCTCAGGTTATGCAGACACCGCAAAGGGAACGCGAGTTCCATCCCGTTTCCAGTACGCGCGCTTCACATTGGGCTTGAATTCTTCACACTTACTAACGTCTATTCGTTCAGGACAAAACTCACATGGTCCTCCGCCAGTCAATTATCCATACCCAGGATCACCGGGTGTCCCTCGACCAGGACCAGGAGGACCTAATCCTGGTCAGTTCTCTGGAGGTCAGCCTTCGCCGTACAACAAAATGCCTCCTCAGAATCAGTACTTCCAAGGCCGACCCGAACCTGGGATGCCCAATATCGGCGGCGGCGGAGGAGGTGGTGGTGGTATGGGAGCTGGACCTATGGGGAATATGGGAGGGCCTATGGGCGGTATGGGAGGCAACATGGGTGGTGGTATGGGAGGCGGCATGAATCCGGGAATGGGCGGAGGAATGCCCAACGCTGGTATGTGCTTAGAACATGGAACGGAATCTTGAGCCTCATATAAAATTTACCAGGGATGCGACCGCAAAACATGGGTGGTATGGGAGGCATGGGAGGCATGCAAGGGGGTATGGGTCCAACTATGGGCGGTGGCATGCAGGGCATGGCTGGTATGAACGGAATGGGCAACCCCATGGCCAATGGAATGGGAAATATGGGGAGTATGGGGAACATGGGTGGCATGGGTGGCCGTGGAATGGGATCAGGGATGGATTTTGCAGGCGGATCTCATATGGGCATGTCCGGTGGAATGCCAGGTGGGATGGGAGGCAACATGGGAGGCATGGGGGGCGGTATGAATATGGGCGGAGGAATGGGAGGCATGGGAGGTATGGGTGGAGGAGGCATGATGCCTAATATGAACCCGAGAATGCAGGGCGGTATGGGCAACGAGTTCCCAATGCATTGAACTATCAAGCCATCTTACTTCTCTCGGACGGATATCTATCGGGACCAGTACTTGTATCATCGCCCTGTAATTGCTGTGTATTATCTCTTAATAACCACTCGGTACATCGTCAACTTGTACATGATGTGTAGGGTTGCTAACGATGCGGATATCCAACGGATGTTCGCGATGGATTCACCTTCGTGTCAACAACGGCGAATCCTTCAATTCAAGCTCGTTCACAGAACAATTCCTCGCTGCCCTCTGGAGAAGAGAAGCGGCCTTGTGGACCCTCATTCGTGTGAGTTGGTAAGGAGGGTCGATCGATAAATCCGCTCCCTCCGCCGCCAACAGGGCCATGACCAACCTCCGTGTACCATTCGCCTGCTTCACTTCTCAACCACTATCCAGCTTGTACCACATCCTGCCCATACGCCGACCACCTCTCGCTGCGAGTACTCGACTAACTGCTCCGGTGGCCAGATCTTGACGGGAAGGTATACATCTTCAGTTGATCCCAGTCCCAGATTCCCGTGCTCGTTCCATCCCCATCCCCAAACCTCAGAGCAGTCGTTCACATTCCAAGAACTTAGAACGTGCTCGCTCCCGCAGGCCAAGCTAGTCAGCCGACGGGAATTCGAATTGGACGGCACGTCGAATGCGAACTCGACAGGTCCAAATCGCGGTGTTGTAGACGAGGACTCAGTAGAATAGCTTCGTCCTAGTTGTCCCTTAGTGTGGCTTCCAGTGGCATGTATCTTGCGATGAAGGCGGTCCACAACATATGTTCCATTCCATGTGCTCCCAACCTCGACGGTATCTAAGCCGTCTAGTCCATCCAACTGATTCCTTTTATTCGATCCTAGGCCGACAACAGCGCCTGAGTCATTCCTCAAAACACTGTGCTGGTTTCCGCAGGCAATTGAATGAAAATCCTGGTCCGAAAAGATGATTCTAGGTCTGTTGAGAAATGTGGGAGTCTTCTTCCTGCCCTTGACCAGAACCTCCTCAACAGGGCCGAGCTGGCCATGTCGGCACGTCCCCCAGCCAATAGTAAGGTGGTGATAAGATTCGTCTGCAAAACGCGCGTGAAGCTGAACAATGACGTGGTGCTGACCCGCGGCAATGGCTTTCACGACGAGGTATTCGCGATCGTCTAGCTGGGAATCGTTCACCACGAGATGATTGAGCCGGACGGGAAAGAAAGGGACCCTTGATTCGCCAACCTTGGGTCCCGTTTGATGCCCACCGATCCCAAGGTCACCAAAATCATCACTACCCATCGTAATGAGGCGGTCAGGCTTGCCGGGGCACGACAGTACGATGTATGTCGTTTGCCAGGACGCACAGATCAACCGTGGTCGGTAATTCTCCAGATCATTTTGGTCGAATTGGATGTCAATGGGTTGGAAGATTGAAGATGATGATTCTTCAATGCCTAACTGCCCAACTGTATTATCACCACAACCATACAGCTGAACGCGGGCTTCGCTCTCGGGACTATCGATAGCATCGACAACCTCTGCCAGAAGCAAAGTGTGATTACCCCCGCACGCGAGCTGTATGATGTGTCGAATGGTGACTTTTTCGGAGAATATACAAGGTTCGAACGAATGCGAATCCTCTATGGTGCTGTTGGCGAGTTGACCTTGTGCATTTGAGCCGCAAGAGAACAGGAATACGGGCATTATCTGTCAAATTGCTTCAGCCGATAGAGTGTGCGAGGCATAGGGTAACCTAAGGTGCACCCAGTCAGCCAAAAGCACTCCCAATCGACCAGATACTGCAGCTTACCTTGGATTCACAGTGAGAACAGCAGAGAGAGGGCCAGAGGCCATCCAGAGCGCCCGACCGAACACGGCAACGAGCGCCTACTAAAGGCCAAATCGAGTACCGGCTCCGGGGGTACCCCGGCCACGGTCAGAGCGAACAAACTTTGCCTTTTCCTCCACACCTTCACGTTCAGTTCTTCATCAACATCGACGTCGACCATATCTCACCCAATTTACTGAAAAAACCTGATCATTCTTGCTACTCACGGTGAGCATGCAGTTTTTGCCTATCAGCACTGCCCTCTTACACTGTAACTCAACTCACAGGTCCGGGAACGTCTCGAGTCACTCCAGATATCATCGATTCTTCATCTCTTACATCCATCACACTGGCTTCACAACATATGCTTGATGCCTGTCTCGCGTTAGAAAAACAGGTCTGTTCAGCAAATCAACCTGACAAGCGCATCAATTCGAACACATTTTTTTCCAGCATGCAACCCGATACCGAGATCTCAGCGAATTCGCCAGAAGATGACGAGGAAGACCTGTTTGGCTCTCCACCTCCCTCACCTGGCAGAGGTAGGTCACCGTCACCAGGACTAGCACTGCCGAGCAGCAGCAGCGGAATTGCTCTGATATCACAAAACGTGGGGACCATTGCACTTCCTGGTTCCCAGCACGATTCTGAACTTGCTGTCAATCCAATAGCCTTGCCTTTCAGTGATACCCGTCATGGATCACCTTGGCCTCCGGCGAATTCGTTGAACCACGTTCAGCTACCCAGTAGTTCGTCGAGGTGTAGCTCTACCTCTGCAGGGTGCACAAGCGCCAGCGCGACGCCTATAGCGACGCCATCGGCCTCGCGTGCATCATCCAGGGCCCCTTCGCCAAAGAGGAAAAGGAAAGCACGCGCTCGTACACCCTCAGTGCGACCACCACCTCCAGTAATTCCTCTCCCTGATCCCTCTGCACCACCACCACCAAATTGGTTACGTAGCCAATCCGCCTTGCTTGGGCATGCAGGTCTGGTAGGAGGTGTAAAACCCGCAAATCTCTCCCACGGTCAACATCGTGGCTCTACCCCGTCCAATCCGATCGTTATCGACGACACGATCAATGCAACGAATAGTCAGAGAGCAGCAGACCGACCTAAGAGGACTATCCGGCATTCTTCCTACTTCGGCGCCCTCTCCAATCTTAAACTCCCCCGGCCGGAAACCAAAGATGTTGTGGACATCCTCATTCGACAAAAGGAGGTGTTACCCATCCTTAAGGACCTTTTCCAACTCTTGTCCCAGAATCCGAGATTGGCGACAGCGTACCGCAACGTTGATGGAGGGATGGAGCTACCGTCCAAGAGGCGCAAGCTCAACCATGTACCCGCAGGTGCTGACGATTGGGATGTACCATACCCATTTCAGCAGGGAGAGGGGCCTCAGAGCTACCATAATGGATGGTGTCAGTATCGCGCCAAGCAATTGGTCTCCCAGCTTGTCACCCTTATCAGGACGGCGTCTCGGAAAGCTGCTCTTCGAAAGTTTCTCAGAGAGGAGCATGGCTTCCGAGAGAAATTGGAGCAGCAGCGTGCAGAGTCCCTGCAGATTGCCGCTTTATTCAAGGAGATTGAACATTCTCTCCCCAAAGCCAATGGACATTACAAGCCCGACACAACTCTCTATGGCACCGATAGGTCCAACGTGCCTGAAACCCCAAAATCCTGGTCTCCCGCACCCTCCGAATCTCTCACTTGTTCAGAGGCCTCATCTTCGAACGATCCTCCCGATGCGCCGGGCCCTCTCGACGATTTGATATCCTCCCTTTTGACGACCACGCCAATCACTCCATCGACCCTCGATATCAGCCCAGATGTCACCTCTACAACCAACTCTTCCGACACGGGTGACGTCGATAATCTTTTAGATAATTGGATGTCCATATTCCAATCCTTCCCTACCGAACAGCACCAGAACATCCTGTCCAATACTCCTCCTAGCCAGACTGCGACATCGGCTCCTGCCGCCGTTGATACTCCCACGGACTTTGGACCGTGGTCGTTCTCTGAGCCCCCATCTACAAATCAGCCGCCGAGCGCAGATTTTGGAGAGATGGCAACAGACTTTGCTCCATCGTTGTGCGACACACAACTTATGGACGTTGACAGCGGTGTCACCCAAACCATACCCGACATCGATGCGTTGTTCGGTTTACCGTCAGCCTCTTCGATCTCGCATACCGACCCTTTATCCGTAACGATACCTAAAGCGCCAGCTAGTGGGACGCCTTCCCTAGTGGCCTCTCCTATACCCTCATCCTTGGGCGATTTTCCTATGACCCCGACCTCAGGCGTCGGCGATGACTTGCACACGAATCTGGGTTTTGGTATCGACTTTGGCAACGGTAGCAGTAGCAATGCGGCGACAGGGATGTCGGACGACGTCATGAACGCGGTGAACAGCTTGATGGCTTTAGGCGGGAATGAGAACGCTGATGTTTGGGGAGGTTTTGGTATCGGAGACGGTGTGGGCTACGATATCCATGGAGCGAGTTTGGACCAGAATCAAACACGACCTGAGGCTCAACCTACGCCTACCAAAGCCAGGATGGATAGTCAAGGTATGTGGCGTCGCGCGATTTGGAACAATATGAGGACTCATTATAATGCGGTTGCGAAAGGTGGCGATGGTTCTGTGCGTCAAGAAGGGATGGACGGGAGTGCTTTGCAGGAGGAGCTTGCCGCGGCTGAGGCCCAGGAGAAGGAGGATGTACAGACGGTGAACAGTGTGATCCCCGTCCTCATGTCGTCGGTCCTTCCGATGACTATACCCGTAAAAGCGCAAAACGTGGGCACGTCGTCGGTCTTCACACCCCAGACAGTGAAGCCTCACGCGAAAAAGTCGTTGGACAGGAAGGAGTTGTTGAAGATTGCGAATGAGAGGCGGAAACAGCTGGCGGATGAGATTGTCAAGACGAGAATACAGTTGTGGGAGACAACAGTCGAGAATGGGGTATTGGCGCATCTCTCAAAGTTTTATGTATAGAAACACAAACCTTGCCTAATACTTATTGTACTCTACATAGTCAAAACAAGTAGTTGAATCGTAATCCACGAAGCCTGACGATCGAGTGCTTCAATTTTTACGGTTTCCACTGCCAGAACAAACTTTGCACTCAGTTCAAGAATTAGGTGGGTGTAGTTTCATAGTATTTCCGTAATCCACAATCACGGCCTCTACTAGAATGATCACTGGAATATCTACGAACTACAATCCGATCCTTTGGCCTGTTAGCGGTAGTGGTAAGTGCCTAGAAGGATGGAAGGAGAAAGAGAAGAGAAAGAACAACATAAATGCAATCACAACAGCAAACGACGCGACAATGGAGTAACTAGACTAGCACTCGACCCAGGTTACGCTAAAAGCCAGCAGGGAGGTCAACGGAAAGCATGAGCATCGACCCGCATATTCATGAGCAGACATTATGCGTGCCCACCCATTTGCACGGGAGGCGCTGGTGCGCCCTCATAGGGATGTGGAACGTTGGGAGGAGGGGGCATCATCATAGGATAGGGGACCGCATGTTGGACTATTGGTATGTTAGCTGAGTATTGAAACCATCCTTCTTCTTGAATGGACGTACGTTGAGGGCTTTGATGATAGTATGGGTGAGCATGCGCTGGAATAGGCGTGGGTGGCATAGAGGGCCTTGGGCCCGCACCGTTGGGCGGAGGGGGGTAGGTTCCTGGGGGTGGGGGAGGAGGCATGTATGCGCCGGCTGTAATAGATCGCATTCGTCAGTGCGCAATAGACTTCGATGGAGCTGGACTCACGAGGCATTTGCGCCATACCAGGGGGAGGTCCATACATGGCTGAAACGCAGACCCAATGAGCACAACGGAAATTGAGCGGGCTACATAGTTCTCACCGTTTGGTGGAGGCATACCAGGAGGGTAAGGCATATGTTGCATATAGGGTGATGGCATGAAAGCACCCGGTGGTCCTGGGGGTGGCATACCAGGCATCATCGGCTGTTTGAAAGCATTAGCAGATGTTGGCGTCGGCATCCCTACGAAGTAGCCAACCTGTCCTGGATAGTAAGGAGGGTAGTACATATATCCACGAGCTGCAGCTTGCGCTGCAGAATCCTCTTCGTAAGAAGGGGGAGGGATGGGAGGTGCCATGGGAGGTGCCATGTGGGGAGAATGTTGTTGGGCGGGGTGGGGAGTGGGGAACAGTTGCATGTACCGTTTACCAGTGTATGGCCAGAGACCAGCTGTACGCAAATTGTCAGAACGAGGCGCGATGCAATATACTTCGTACTCACAGACTGAGGAAGGATCTACAACCTTTGAGGTCTTTAAAGGATTGAAATCATCCTTAACGTTAACGGGGGGGCTTTTCTTAACTGGTCGCGAGCCGAAGAATGGGTTGGGAGTGGCGGGACCCTGACACAACGTCAACTAAACACTGGGAAAATTCCGAGGGTGGAAGACTCACAGCTTCCCTGGCCTTGGGTGAGGCTGAAGCAGACGCGAGAGTTTGAGTAGAGGTACTGGGGGATGTGGCACCCTAAGAGATATTTAGTATCGCCCAAAAATCAAGTAAACGTCGACCTTACAGGAGTGAAAGCGCGTGCTGAAGGGTTGGGTCTGAACGAAGACGCGTTGACGTTTAACCTGTTCTGAGCTGCAGCCGCAGCAGAGTTAGCCGCGGGACTAGGCGAGGGCGCTTTGATTACGGCTGCCTGGGATGAAGCAGTACCATTGGTTGCAGGAGCGGGAGGCTGTTTAGCCTTGGCTCCCTTGAAAGGTGGGATGGCCTGGATGAACATGGCTGGCTTGTTAGGCTTGCCGGCCTCTGTCTTCGAAGGAGCAGCAGTGGCCTTTGAACTGGCCGCGGGGTTGGCACTGGGTTTGCGGGCAGCTTCAACAACCTTTGCACCGGTGAGTTGGGGTCCACGAGCAGGTACTTGCTGTGTTGCACTGGCAGGACCAATTTGCCGTGCTTGTGAGGAATTAGCATCTTTCGTGGACTTGTCCCGGATCTGTTTCTGTTTATCCTCATCCTTAGCCAATATCGTCACTAGATCTTCAGGGATCGGCTTATTGAGCTATGTGCGATTCAAGCCGGAGATCAGTACGGGCGGAGTTAGGATGATACCTGCCACAAACCTTGAAACTTTGACTAAACTTGACTAGATCTGCCATCCTCTTGTCCATCTCGCTCTTGACCAAAGCTTGTCTCTTTTGTGTGAGCCGCTGCTTCTCGTTGGTGACAAAGTCGCGGAAGGCAGGTAGAGGATCCGCGGGCGGCTGCATCGCAACCCGGATGTGAATCGTTGTTCTTTGGATTCACTACCGAAAGATACTACGTACCTTCGAGCTTGGGGCGGGAGAAGTCCCTTTCGAAGAAGATGCTGATGTCTCTGCCTGAGATGCGACGGCAGCCCCATCGGGGCCGTTGACAGCAACTTTGGGCACATCTGCTGGTTTCACAGGAGCTGTCGCACCGCCAGCACCAGCGGTCTTTCGAGCACCTGGTGGCACATAGGCATTGGCGCCCCGTACTACGGCACCATACCTAAAAGAGATGTGCGGTAAGTCCGTCATCACCGTAAGGATAGGGACAACCGCACCTGTCTTCTTCATTGATACCACTATCGTCTGCTTGGTTCCTCTCTTCTGCTATGTGTGGGTTCGATGAAGTTTGCTGTATGGCCATGTGTCAATGAAGGACCTCATATTAGAGGATGAGTACGCACGCTAATGATCTCGTTTGCAATCCTCTGTGCCTTCCTCTCCCGCTCCTTGTAGTCTGTAGCGTTCCGGTCAATTGCAGTGGTATAGATATTCTCATCAAAGCTTGTTGTGATATTGAACAGCTTCTCGTTGACGGCGAACTGGTCCCAAGAAACGTTGTTCGATCCAGGTCCGAAGGTAACATCGTCGCCGATCCCTCCACCAGTCGAGTTTGGAGCGTCGGCCGGTGCCTGCCATGCTTGAAGCTCCCGTTCTGTACCACCGAGCTTGCGGGAAATGTCAGTGTCGGTTCGGAAGGCTGTTCGAGAAGATGATCATCATTCATTAAGCGCATCGCCAGTACATTGATATCAACTCACTGTCGCCGTTGGTAAGTTTGGCATCAGCGGGACCGGATTGCCAGGTATCGATGTTGGTCGATGCAATGAACTGCTGGTCTTTGAGAGGACCACCTGGGTTGGTGAGTTCCTTGACGTCTTTGAGCGTAACTCCGGTCGTGTCGCCTTCGTTGCTCGTGGACATAATAACACCTTCATAACGTTGACCAGTCTTCGTTGATAGTGTGATCGTTGTACCCTATCACAAAATGGAAGCTGTTAATCGAGCGTAAATCTCATTTTTGTTCTAGAACGCACTGTCAACCCTGAGAGCGCCTGGATAACGCGGTCGCCACCTGTCTCTGGGCGGTTGCCATTTGCTGGACCAAGGGGAGACGAGAAATTGCTCTGGTTTGGATTGGGATTGGGATTGGGAGTCGACCTAGGACTGTTTCCCGATGAAAAAGTGGGGGACCCTCTCGCGCCTGACCAGGCTGGTGCACGTCTTGACATGAAAAGTTCACTATACCAAACTCGATTCAAACGAAAATAAAGACTTACTGAGCAGAGTTTGTTGCACCTTTGCGTTGCGTTTTAGACTGTCGGTTTGCTGAGGCCATTTAGAATAAAGAAAGCCCGCAGAATAGCAGGGTAACGAGGGAAGGAATGAAGGAGAAAACAAGAAAAAGGCAGTCCAGACACCGCTGAGATAGCGAGCAAGGTCGCAAACGAAGAAGGGAAATAAAGGAAATAAAGACGCTTATATGCAACGACGAACAGACGCTAATAAGCGAGCAGGACGTGGTCGACAACGAGTCGAGGTTATGGGGAGTGACGGCGACTGAGGGGAAAGAACACAAATATAAGGCTCTAAGTGCAGTGCTCGCGGCCTTCGGCAAGTCCCTCGGCCACCCCGTCACATTCTTACCGCAGGCAGTTCAGCTTCTAATTCCTCGAAATCGGTGCTGTTCTCTTTGCGATCTGTTTTGAAGACTATCGGAATTGATTGCGTTGCAGGAGGTGACCTCTTTTGCACACAAATACCACACGATTATCCTCATGAAAATTTCTTATTTCGTACTACCCTGTGCTGAGAGCAAAATTCTATCGAATGGACCCAGGTCAGCCCAGGTCTCTCTCTCGCAGATGGTATTTCCTGCTTCCGTCAAGCTTCCGTTCAGACATCACCGTCAATCCCAATAAAATTTCTATCCGCCGCAAGCCCCAACACGAGGAGGGAGGACCCCGGATACACCTCGAGGAGGTCGTATTACGGCAGCCGTATCTCAGTCTGCTTTGGCCTCGATTATACACGAATCTAAGCGCTGGAAGGATCATCATTCTGAAAGTTTGAAGACTGGTATGGACATAATTGGAAGGTTTGCGGTATCATACCACAATCCGACCCACGGTCTTGAAACCCACCGTAAACCACTTGAAACGGCGGAGAGATGAACTGAGGCTTCCGATCCATTTCCGCTGTTGATGCATGTAATGTACACAGTCGACGTACAGAATATTCGAGCAAGTCAAACAAAACATATCATAGCTTCGCCTTTGGCATATCCGATACCTTGACGACGCTAACACCTCCGTTAATCGAAAATCATGATGATGGTTCATCAGAACTCACAGTTTTCCGGTATTGCCTCCGTTAAAGAGCATGGGCAGCGCCGAAGGAGCATTTTTGAGACCCTCCACAACATGGAACTTACTCTTGATCGAGCCGTCCTTCAGGCCTTGCGATATTTCGGCTATGGCTTCAGGATACCGATCCTGGTAGTCGAACCTACAAACAGCAGATGTCAAATTGCGACAAACAGCTCTGCAGAAGTCCACTCACACGATGAACCCTTCAATCTTCGCACGCTGAGAAATCAGGGAGAGGTATCCTTGAAGTTCTTGAGGTTTGGTGGAGTCTGAGGAGATTCAAGGACATTTCAATGCCCAGGCCTTGTCCCGCAAGGTAGAACTCACTGTACGCCGAGATGGCCCCACAAAGTGCAACCCTTGCCCCTTTGTTCAGCCTTCCCAAGCACATATCCAGGATCTCACCTCCGACGTTGTCGAAGTACACGTCGAGGTACCCAATCTGTTTGAAGTCGTCCCTGAAAGTCGAACTTTTGTAATTGAATGCCTTGTCAACTCCGAGCTCCTTCTCGAGCCATTCACACTTGTCCTTGGATCCCGCTATGGCAAACACCTTCGCGCCTGCGCGTTTGCCTAGTTGACAGACGAGAGCCCCTACGGAGCCTGCTGCACCGGATACAACGAGGGTTTCTCCCTTCTTCAGTTTGCCTACATCTTTGAGACCCTGCACGATGAGCGAGATTCAGTTGAGGTGAGGTCAAAGGTGTGGGTAGGAACGTACAAAGTAAGCAGTCATGCCTTCACGAAATAAAGTAATTTTAGTAGCTGGACGTGAGCTGTTGTGCGGTAAGTATTGCGCACCGGATGGACCTAAAGTATTCAAGAAGTCGAGAGGCTGCACGCCTTCCGGAACCCTAAGAGCAAAGGATTGTCAACTTAGTTACCTCACGCGGTATTTAACGCGACGCTCGTACTCAAGCTTTTCCACAGACTTCTCGGGAAGTACTGCGTATTCACGCCAACCTATTGCATCGGAAAGGTCAATGATGAGTCGCTCATGAGCATGCCGTCTCGACACACCAATGACCCCACTGACTACCGTCCCAACTTCTAGCTTTGCTTTGCTTCCCTTCCCAATGACAACGGCTAGGGCTACTCCTCTCATCACCTAAACGCGTAAAGACCATTCAGTCGCATTTCTGTCTTGCCAGCGAAACACAACGCACCTCCCCAATCTGAACTGGCGGTAAGTAGCTTCGTTGATCCCTCAACCACCCACGCATAGCCGGATCCAGCGACAGATAAAGCACCTGTACCACCACCTCATTCTCCTTGGGCTTCAAATCCGCAAATGGAAGACGTTCTGAGCGAAATGTTGTCGGGGTAATGTTGGTTTTGGGACGTTCGTTGAGAACTATTTGGGTGTAATGTGACGGCATGATTTCTGCAGGTATGCCTTCAACATCATGTTACGAACGAGAGGAAGTGAGACGTTACCTGAGGGCGGCTTTTCTAGTCGAAGTGATTTGTAGTAGTCCTAGTCTAAGAGAAACTTCCCAAACTAAGACCCCGCAATTTTGGTTCATCGAACCTCGGACAAGTCTATTGCCGGACCGGACTAAGCGCTTAGACGTTTTCAAGCGCTCAAGCACGGCGCACTTGTCGCTTCGACCACTAACTCGTTCGATTCTACCAGGAAATCTTAAGTACGCTTATATCTCATCAACTCTCTGGAAGCACTATCTGACCGCAGTTTGTTTCATAGGCCAGCTGTAGCTCAAGCAGCGAGGGTGGTTGAACCCATGTTGCCCCACCTATTTGCGGCGCCGCCGATGCAGCTGGACTGCAACGAGGACAGTCGAGTGGTCAAAGTCCACGTTGATGACGGTAGAACTCAAGGAGCTGAAAACTTGTGGGACGAGGAGGTGATGATGACTGCAGGGCGCGCATGTGGGGTCGGGTCATGTCCCACCCCGTTTCTAAGGTCGATCGAGGTATGTATGTGAACGTTCTTCGTGTATCTCTTATCAAGACCGCCTTCCTCATGATTCCAATCTATGTTTGACGGCCGTACTATCGAGGATGTCATCAAAGAGAAAATCTCGACACCACTCACATCTTTCCGAGGAATACCCCGCACGGCTGAATTTTCGGCATTTACCTGGTCCCCATTCATGACCTTTCGTCGGCTTTACAGAAGATTCTCTTGGTTAGACGCAATTCTGGTCGATGAAATATCCATTGGGTGGACTTGTATTTGGTCAGATGGACTGAGAACTCGCTGAGAATGAACGAATCCTTCGACATGATCTTTCGGACGCTTTGAATAAATTCATTGTGCGTGCCAACGTGGTTCCTTCGGCTTCGAGAATAACTTAGCAAACAATTCAGTGAGTTTTTGAGTCTATGTGGCAGTGCGTTCACTCACACCACGGTCATACGAGCTTCAAGTTCATGCACTACCGCCCTGCCTATTTTCACGAGGAGATCGCGTTCGAAGTTTCGAAGACGCGTCTAGTATGAAAATTCGAGATTAGGAGCGATTTCCAAGATCATCACGGGCGACGGGAGCACACTAGAATACAAGCACAAGAGGGATGGCGTCACGTCGCGTACACCCGAGATCGCTCGCAGGCTGTTCTTGGTTCTCTCTGACTGCCTGGCTCCCTCCATGCTCATCAAACGTCGCGGACATAGTAATTTACGACCGGGGTTTTCCCGTCTGTACAATGTGGGGTACGATCTCGCCCAGTGTACATCCATGGAGAATGAGATAAACGCCAAGTCCTCTTACCGTGAGTCCTGTAGGCTCCAGATTCGCATGGCAAAAACTATCGCCAAGTTCAAAACCGCCATTCAAACCGAAAGCTCGCAAAAACTACGGACTACTGGTTTGTTACTGACGGTTCGTTGCTGTGAAGATCGCGCAGGACGCCGTACAAACCTTAGGCTGTTTTCTCGGAATAAGTATTAGGTTATTAGGTTGAATTTTGCCTATAAAAGCTGCAAAGAAACAGCCAGATTAGCCCATCTCGACTTCCACAAGTTGTCAAGACTCCCCCTGGTCACCGGTTTTCAAGGATGAAGTCCATTCTCTCGCTCGTCGTTCTCGCCACAGCTGTCATTGCTACTCCACTGGAAGCTCGTGCTCCCTGCACGTCCCCAGTCACGCTCTCCGGAAACCCCTTCCAGGGACGTACCCTCCACGCAAATGCTCGCTACCGCAGCCTCGTCAACCAGGCTGCTGGCCGGATTACCGACTCTTCTTTGAAGGCGAAGGCCCAGAAGGTTGGTGACGTCGGGACCTTCCTCTGGCTGTAAGTTATCTCTCCTCTCGCCCCAAACCCCGCATCGGATATTGACATCCTCGATAGCGACACCATCGCCTCGATCTCCCAGCTTGAGGAAAATCTCAAGAACACTAACTGCAATGAGATTTTCGGTGTTGTCATCTACGACCTTCCTGGACGTGACTGCGCTGCTAAAGCTTCCAACGGTGAACTTCCCGTCGGAGCCATCAACAGGTACAAGACCGAGTACATTGACGGTGAGCTCACACGTTCTCCAGCTACGCAATATGAGTTCTGACCCAATCCGTGTAGTCATCGCCAACATCCTCAAGAAGTACCCCAACATCGCCATCGCAGCGGTCATCGAACCAGACTCACTTCCCAACTTGGTTACCAACAACCATCTTGCTAGCTGCCAGGCATCTGCCTCCGGCTACCGCGAGGGAACGTCTTACGCCTTGAAGACCTTGAACTTCCCCAACGTGAGTGGTCTCATGAACTACTGCTGCATTCTTCAATCTCACTCATATCTAGGTGGCCATGTACCTCGACGCTGGACACGGAGGCTGGCTCGGATGGAACGAGCACACTCGTAAGCGACACTTTCCCCGTTTCGGATCCCGATTTCGATATTGACCTTGACGTATAGAAAAGGGTGCCGACGAGCTCGCCAACGCCTACAAGAACGCCGGCTCCCCCTCTTCCGTCCGTGGCTTCGTGACCAACGTCTCCGGCTGGAACGCATGGAAGAAGGTTCCCGGTGAATTCGAGAACACCGCCGACGGTCAATACAACAGCGGCCACGACGAAGATCGTTTCCACACCCTCTTCGCCAACGCTCTCTCCCGCTCCGGTATGCCCAACCACGGTCTCGTCGACACTGGCAGGAACGGTCGCCAGGGTCTTCGTCAGGAGTGGGGTCACTGGTGCAACGTTGACGGTGCTGGATTCGGTATCCGCCCCGGTACTGACACCGGCAACTCGATCACCGATGCTTTCGTGTGGGTCAAGCCCGGAGGTGAATCGGACGGTACTAGCGACCAGTCTGCCACTAGATACGACTCCTTCTGTGGACATTCCGATGGTAAGTTGTCACGCGCTGATGTACGTTGCTTTTCTGATTGAGGTTCTGTTTTATCTCTTTATAGCCTTCAAGCCAAGCCCTGAAGCTGGTGCATGGCACCAGGCCTACTTCGAGATGTTGGTCAAGAACGCCAACCCAGCATTTTAGAAGGATAGTTAAAGTGCATTTGTCGAAAGTCTGAGATTCATGTAGAACGAAAATATACCTGTTTTTGAATATCGAATTCGAAAGGAAATGCAGAAGGGTTGTTCACAATGGCATTAACGGGAATCAGACTGGGAGCGGTGGGAAAAAGCTCGAGGCGTAGTGCCGGACCGCTATCCCCGCCCTCTCTCAACGTCCAAGTTCACCACCAACATCGCGTTTGTCTGAAAACGGTCACCTTTCGTTTCCGACTGCAATATGTCGGTCAAGGCTGGACCAAATAGAACTCCGAATCAATGGTTACTTCCCCTCTCCTCTTTGCGACAGGCTCCCACCCAGTATTCCGTCGAGAAGTTTCTTTATGATTTAGCGCGAGGCGTCGAGTTCCTCTATAGGCTTGGAACGTCGTTGAAACTGTACGCATTCATATCTGGACTCCCCTCGCGGTACACGTCTCATGCAAATGCACCCAAAGACCTTCACCTGCATTGTTTACTGCTGCAACTTGGCTACATAGGTTCTATATGCGGTACTCTATGGAGGATTTTCATCGACAGGTTAGACTAGGTTCGAAGCACCAACATCGTGTAGCACTGACATATCTCTTCCGAAATAGGACGTGGCAGCTTCATGCATCTTTCTTGCAACCAAAACGGAGGAATGTGGGCGAAAACTACGAGATGTTGCGATGGTGTATCATTCAAAGCTGTCTGGGATGGATGTCAACGATATACCTTCGGACTCTCAGGTGCGCATTCACGTTCCCGTATTACCCTCCCCACGATAATGCTCACGACTTGGAAAACCCAGGAAGTAGACCAATACCAAAGCACCATCCTCCTCACCGAAGAATACCTTCTCGAAGCAATCTGTTTTGATTTCACAGTTGAAAGCCCCCACGCCGACCTCGTAGACCTTTTCGGTTCGGGACCACACGACTATGTGATGCAGGATTATGCCTGGTCGCTCGCGCACGACTCTTACCGGACGCCTCTCTGTTTGTTCTTCCCGCCGTTCATAATAGCTGTGGCTTGTTACGTCCTTGCTCAACGACTTGTGGATGGCCCGAATTCACCTTCGCTGAACGCACGGATATCAGTTTCTGCACCATCATCGTCGTTACCTACTCCGCCCTCGCATAAGGCGGTTTCACCGGACCAAACGCGTTGGGCAATTGACTTTTTTGCGTTGACGGAGTCAGAGTTGGGAAATGTTGCTGGTCTGATTTCTTTTCCTCCTTCAGGAAGGGTGAACAGTGGCTGACGCGCTACTCGCAGAGGTATTGAATCTCCTTATAGAGTTCTATGCATCGCAGGATATGACGGCGCACCCGTACTTGGCCACAGTAGCATCGGTTTGTCTAAGCTGTACTCCATCACTCTCTATGTGTCACTGATGGGTACCTATAGATACCTCCTCCCACTCTACCAATTCCTCGAGAGCGGTTCTATGGTCCTATTAACCCCCAAGCAACTCAGTTGCCCGCACCAACTCCCGCATCTTCTCAAACGAATGATGATGTTTCTGGTCGAACGCCTAGCTCAAGTCATGGCGGGAATACTCCGGCAAAGACATAGCACATACTTGCATATTCTTGTTGCTTCTCATCACCACTGTATCATAGACCGGACGATGTACTACTGATTTTTTTTGAACGTATTGACGTTCGTGTTGAGCTCCTCGATAACGATGCCGTGCTGACTAAGTCTGAGAATTCATGTGAATTTATTTTTGCAGCGGAACAAAATGAAACGACCACAAAGTTATAACACGACCCTGATCATCTCTCGACGACTTGACACGACCACAAAGCCGTGATTGGCCTCATCTCTTACAGATTCACCAGAATCGTTCCCTTTCTTGAAAAACACACAATGTCGGAACCCTCAAAACCATTCACTTTACAACACACCTTCCGACAACTCAAGTTGATCGTTCCCGGAGGAGTTGCAGCATACTATTTCGAAACGTTGTTGGAATTCTGGAAGATTTTGGAACGCGAAGGAGAAGATTGGGGAAGGTGCGTCGCCAGATAAAGGGCCTTGACATCTGGTTATCTTTGCTGATTCCATCTATCACCCCTTGTAGGACGTCAGCATTTGTAGCACTTCTATTGGGATGCACAACGATATCTCTCTTTATCTATGTGCTCTTGACGCCTTGGATACGAGGGGTGGAACCTGATGTACGTTTGCTTCGAGTTCTTTGTTGCTCATCGCAATATCTAACCTTTTACGAGCAGTACCGTTCGTGGCGAGAATCAGGCATACTTTCTTCAGTCATTCCAGTAAGAATCACTGCGAACCTGCTATACGGACCCTTTAAACTCACGACTGCAAAATCCAGGTCCTTACCACGACTATAATCTCGGGCTGGTTGCTACTAGCAATAACGTTATGGCGTTATTCGGATTCTGGGTTCTTTGCAAGTCTTGTTGGCTGTGAGCTATCTATGATTATCGTCCTATCTCGTTACACAGGGCTCAACACGATCTTCTTCTCCTTCTAGCTTGTGCTGTCTATGCGCTGACATTCGGACTGTTAGGTCTACTGCCTGCACCAAAAGTACGTCGCGACTGAGAGGAATGGACTCGGGAGCGGAAAAGTATGGGTTGTACATCGTACATGTACATTATTTGCACGTCCGCATAGACCTTTTGGACATTTTTTACGCGTTCTCCGACTATTATACCCTCCATGGAAATCAAAGTGCTTCGAGCCGTGGGAAGTTGACGCAGAGCATAAGTAATGCGCACTGCGCAGCCGGCCGGCACTTTCAGGATAGCCACCACCACTACAGTCCTCCATCTTCCTTGAACGTCCTTGATATACAATGTACAATAGCCACGCATCTTCTCAAGTCACTGGGATGAACAACCCATTCTCAACCGATCCTTCTAACCCAAGAAATCGCTTCCCCGATCTATCGACTTCATCACCCTCACCACCCATGTCGAATCCGCAGTACACTTCTTGGATGCCCCAGCAACAGCAGCAGCAACAACAACCACAACAATTCTATCAACAATCATCATTTACTGGTGCTTCACCGCAGAACCAATTCAGCCCAGGAGGGTACGGGACGAACATGAACACTGGCGGGTGGAGCAACGGCGGCGGCGGGCCCGGTATGGGCGTCGGAGGAAGCCTGATGTCACAACCCACTGGATTCCAACCGAGCAGTAGCTTTGGACAACAACTCACCTCGCAATTACACGGGAGCTCGTATGGTTATCTGAATGGACAGCAACAACAGCAACAGCAGCAATCGACGTATAACCCTGCACAGCAACAGCTGTCAAGTCCTAGTTATATTGCCCAGCTCGATCCTTATTCGTCGATTGGTCAAGGATGGGACGGGTCGCAGCAGTCTTCGCAGATGCAAATGCAGAGTCCGACGACTGGAATGCAGAGTCCTACTGGGACAGGGAGCGGGTTTCAGGGTCAGGGTCAGGGTACCACGTCGAGATCAGCGAATGGGGAGTTTCATCCAAGAGAATATATTCGGACTCATAAGTCGGAGATAGAATCTTGGGATTCTTACGCGTGGAAGCAGCTCCTCAATGCGTTTGACGCGCTGAAGGATGCATGGGAAGCAAGGAAGAAAGAGCTAGAGGGAAAGGCTAGTCAGATGCAGATGCAGGTTCAGTACAGTGGGGGTGGATATTACGCGGCTCAGCTGCAACAGGAGGCTACACGGTTACAAGGGGTGAGTTTTGTACTTGTTCTGTAGACGGAATCTCCGTCACTGATTCGCTACTATCAGCTTTCGAAGGAGGCGGATTCGAATTTTGGTAAGTACTCCATTGCGGCATCTTTCTCAGCCATTAACTGGCCTTTGCCTCCCTTTGTAGATTCTGTAGCGGCGTCTTCATTCCAGATGCAAGAAGTCTTCCAGAACTATCGTCAATCTGGTGACAGGTCGAGCAAAAGCAGGGTCAGAGAAGCCACCAACGCAGCCCTCCAGAGCTTGCCAGATTGGCCGCAACAATCGTTCTGAACCATACATACCCGACGGACCTCCTGATCGATTTCTACTATCTTGGTTTTATTTGGACCAATTGTGTTATATAGGTATAGCTTAGGCTATGTAGAATGTATCTATGTTGTAGGTCGTAATTGTTGTAGGTACTCCATACAATAGGCATGTAAATTTGTCCTGCTCTCTTTGCTTCATAAATACCATAAGTAAATGAGTATGGGCCTCCCGGGTGTGCTCTGCGAGAAGTTGTTCATGAGCAAATGTTCGGATACATCCTGTCGGAGGGGTTTCGAGGGATCCAGCCGCCTTCTAAGCCTTTCTCGTAGCTCCAATCGTCCGCAATCTCTGCCTGTGTCAAAATGTCAGTCGGAACTCCATCTCGACGAGAGGCACACTTACTTTCCAGGGCCAATATACCTGACAGAATGAGAAGAAGTTTATGAGAACAGCTTAAAAAGTACGATTGAGAACTACTGACCCATCCTTGTACAGCTTCTGATATATCTATCTGGGCTTCGAAATATCTGAGGGGCGAGATCAGCCGTGAAACAGACTCAACTTTACTCTAATAAAACTCACCGACGAAGGAACGCTTTATACTCGTCCGAAAAGCCACGATAACTCCCTGTATACGAATCACACGAGCCAAACCTCCGCATGTCGTCCTGCGCTCTGGTACCGTCCCAACGATATCCAACCCCGCGTCCGTTGAGGTATTTGGCGCAATCTGTGATCGCGTTCGACCATTCTCCCATAACGGTCCAGATGTTGTTCGTAGCGTAATTCACTACTCCGCTTTTCATGCTACATGTGTGCTGGACGAGGGATTAGTTTATGTCAAATTGAGAAGGAAGCAGAGCAGTCTCGCATACCGAGATGTGCTCATCGAAAGAACGAGCAAGCTCTTGATTGCTGAAAACTTGGTATTGGTGCTGCCGTAAGTTCGGTTTCAGCACGGCTGCGAGATTGGATAGAGTTTCAAAATGCACGAACAAAATCAATGAGGACGCCTTGTGCCTGTGGAGGTTCCATAAAGTTTGTCCAGCTCTATCAACGAGGGATCTGGTCAACTGGAATGCCAGGACAACGAACTGGACGCCGTCACTCACATCAAGTCCTAAGAAAGCATCCCCAATCATCACCCTAAAACCATTACCACCAGCCTCCCTCACAGCCCTATAGCCATCCAACCAAAATTGTCTCGTCACCTCCGCCCACTGATTTGACTTAAACCCAGCAGATTCGTTCAACAGTTCCAACACATCTATCATCCCACCAATTTCTCTCGCCATAACCTTGAGCGTATCAATTGTCCTCGTCACGTTCGAAGGGTTGTAAGCCCATCGTGGATCGTCAGTTCTCTGTCCTGAGTTATCATAGCCGTTTTGAGAGCCAGGTGCACCGTGTAGATCGACAATAACGTGGACGCCGTGAGTTGCTGCCCAGTTGAGACCGCGGAGGAGGTAAGGCCACGCGCCGGGGATGTAGGGTGATGGATCTGTGCTTTCTTGAGTGTCTCTTGAAGTCATAGGGACGGACCAGTACCCGACTGGTATTCTAAAAGACCATTTGAGTGAGGACACAGATACAGTAGAGTCAAAGGGGTCGAATTACCGAACGTGGTTTAATCCAGCGGCACGAATATTCCGAAAATCATCTTCTGTTATCCACTTGGATTCGATGTCAATTTTGCAAGCGGTAAGGGGAACAACAGGAGGTTTGCTCACCGTGTTCCAGTGGTTGTCTAATATTTTCCGCATCTCATCGTTATTTCTTCTCTGTCCTAACGTGTATTCGTCCACAATAGCGTCGTCTCCTGTGTTATCGAAGATGCTGGGTGTTATCCAGGGCTATATTGTGCAGAAATATTCGAAAAACTCGTGGTGGTGAGAGACACAGTGGCCAGCATACCTCCAGAACCAGCCAGCCTCCTCTATAGAAGAATGCGTGTGAGATAACTTTTTGAAAACATCGAGGGATATACTACTCACAGATTAACACCCCGAACAGGTTCTGAACCATAGTTGAACGGCGTGCGTGTCGGCGTTGCGCTCGTCGAACTCGTGCTACTCTGACCATTGGAGTTCGTGCCCGTGGGTGTCATTGTGCCATTCCCAAATGTCGTTGTCGCGGGAAATGAAGGATCGTTCAGCATGTTCTTCGCACGAAGACGGCATTGTTCTGCGTTTGTGAGCTGAGGTCCGGTGAGAAGAAGTAACAATCCCAATGGTAGAAGCATCATGGTAAAGTGGATCAGGACGATCGCATAAGTAGCTGCGAGGACGACGGAACGAGGGAGAGTGGTGGTTCAGGATGAACCTTTGGGCGTTCCAAAATGAGAAGTGATATCAGCCTCGGCTCAGGGAAGCTCGTCATGTTCAACACGAGGCAACGCGCCTGACAGCATCAACGTTTTTTGCTTGGACTTTTTACAAAGACCGAGCGTCTAAGTTCCAGACTTGATACGGTTGGGTAGGCGATGTCTCGATCGCAGCCACCAAGATGCGACTCGCTAAGTATTACTACTTGATTATAGGGCCGTTAGGTTATAAAACTGGTACATGTAGTGGGACTAGAAATTTTGGGTAGGACTACCAAGCCAAACTTGGTATTGAGAGTTCAAATGAATTTAGAGCGTGGAGATGCCGGACTTGGCGGGACCGAATTAAAACCCCTTCTGACCTCAACTCTTTGCGAATACCCACTCTCCTAGACCGCCAGGGTGTTCCTCGAACGCAAGCCTGTTCTTCTCCCACTGCAAGAGATACCCTTGTGGGGCTTCAGGGTCCTCGAAGAACTCTTGGCTGTAGACTCTGGCCACCCAATCCTGAGTAAATTTAGGGCATCCGTCAGCACCCCCAGGACGGTAAGCAGGAGCCACGATATCATCCTCGAGGCCTTCCTGCGACGGGTTGGGCGAGAGTTCCCGCACTTGGGCTGACGATGCCGCGTCTAAACGGGTGTCAACGAGGTCTTCCTCCTGCAGCTCGATAAAGTATGACATACCAGAATCTCGTCCGCTCCAGAACGACTCCGAGACCGCTGCATCCCCAACGTCAGCGTGATAGATAAATTGAGGAAGAGGTGGCAGACGGATCGGTTCGGGTACCTACATATTTTTAGCAACGTTGAGCCTCTTTTCACCACTCATAACGAATACAGAGCAATAGCAGCCTTCTTGTCTTGTACCATTGCGTCGTAAACCGTACAAACACTCTGGTATGCTATTGGTGTATCGCTCTCACACACCTTGGGAATCGGGTTGTATTCGGTGAGATCCATCGCGCAGGAAGTCCAAAAAGCGAGAAGTTCGACTATAGTGGGCGCCGAGGAATTCCATTCGTATACCGGTGTTGTGAAGCCTACACTTCGTCCTATAATAGAATTAAGAGATAGGAGAAAGATAAGAGTGTCGGAGAAACTCACGCTCAGCAAAGGCACCAAAAACCCATTGATTATACGACGTCAGGACGAACCAACGAGTGTTTCTAGTGAGACAGAGATCCCATAGCTGCTAACATTAGCTATCTGTGAATCACAACTGAAGGCAAAACCCACCCTTGCCCACACGCGTTCCGAGCTTTCAAGCTCTGTGGGAAACGCGTGTCCAGGTGCACGGAATGTGGGGAACTAAAATGTAGATATATTGAGCCAGGCGGCATATAAAGCAGCAAATATTGCCCACCGAGCGACGTGTAGTGAATTCCTTCAGGTCAGTAGGAGAAAGAACCCAAGGAGGCTGATACGCCACCACCAATTGTTTTTGGCGAGCCCTCTCCGCCAATGCATGTTCGGTAGGGCTGAGATTGTCGAAGTCATCTGCAGGTAGTCCCCATAGAAAGTGTTGGAATAGGTTGGTGTCTTCAGGTCGGAATCGATCTTCGGGAGTGTAGAACCGCCATCGGCGTAGTTCAGGATTGAGTAGATGTATCGTACGTTGTACGGTGGCGAGAGGGAAAGTGTCAAGCCATTTATACAGACTATATGTGAGATGAGCCTACTGGCTGAGGAAAACAGAGCTAGGGGGCGTACCGTCCAATAGTATCAGGTCTTGCCTCCCGTTGGAATGGGATTTCGAAGCGAGATGCTTTGGGACACGGTACTGAGAGACATATGCCCGAGGATGGATCTTCATCCTCCTCCTCCAAGGGATCTCGAGGAATATCCAAGTCTGCCCCTGAAAGTATTGACGGGTTGAGCTTGGTATTATTACACGGTCGTATACCAGAAAACTCACATTCCAAAACCATTTGATTGACTTCATCAGGATCTAACACATGCATACCCTCTAACCTCCTCCATTGCTCTGGTCTGACTTGCAGATGATTTGCATGGCTCTTGTGACCAGGCGGAGGCATAGGCGGGGCATTTGCATTGAGAACCATCTCTGGTAGTATTGCTTCTTGAAGGTAGTCTCGTAGATTGTCGGTTCCACGCATGTTGAGATTCCGAAGGGGAGGGCCGGTGGGGTCGTTGATGGGTTGTTTTTTGGGAAACAATTTGGTAGCATCGTGTTATATAGGGGCCCCATGCCAACGGACGTAGGAACGTCCGTATTACAACAAGTAATGGGTCCTTGTTATTGTTTGGGAAGGCGTTCATCCCAAAAGGGATAAATGCTTGTTCTGACGGTCGATTTTTGGGTATACTTTGTCTTCCAACGTAGTTATAGAGATTTATCGTGTCGTAGTGGCTTAGGAAGGGACATCGGAAATATCGAACGAGTTGGAAGGGTGAAGAAATGACGGATGTGGGTCCTTGTGGGGACACCGTGCGATCACATGGCGTTGGAAGAGAATAATCAACCTCACGTGATCGCTTCACGGTTCGCGTCCTCACGTTCAAGCACCGGCTTGGTCCATCCGAGTTCCCCCACTTTTTTTCGTTGCAAATCACACGAGAACCATAGGAATGCCCCCATCATCGACCAAGAGTGCATCCAGAGAAGAATTGAAACAGAAGAAGGCTGAATTCAGCACCCGAGTGGCCGCTATACTGGAAGAAGATGATCCTCTCGCGGTTTATTATGATTATGTTCAATGGGTGGTCAGCAACGTTTCTTTTAATGATCCAGACACTGGCCTCGCAGAGGTACTCGAAAAGGCTACGAATGCCTTTCGAGAGGAATCAATCTACAAGAACGATCTACGATATCTCAAACTTTGGACACTTCGCGCCCGACATGTGGATCTATCAGCAGCATTGAGCTACTACTCGCAATTGTTGAAGAACGGAATTGGGATATCTTACTCGCTACTGTATGAGGAGTATGCGAAGTTGTTAGAGGCGAAGGGACGGTGAGTAAGCTGTGTTCATTCGATCTCATATAGAGCTGATGGTTAAGATATTCAGAGTGAAGGACGCTGATACCGTTTTTCGAAAGGGCCTAAAACGTCAGGCTCGTCCAGCGGAACGTCTGAAGAAACGTTATGAAGAATTCCAGGCGAAACACAACGTCCAATCTTCCTCATCACCGTCCTCCAGCAGCCAAGTCGAGAGCAAGTCAAAACGCATTCCATCCACCTCGTCTTCTCCTGCCGTGATTGGCACTGCGGCATCTCGCTATGCCCTGATGCTTGCCCCGCCTGAACCCGGAAAGCGACCAGAAAAGCTGGAATTCAACCTTCCTCTTCTCTACACAGAGGAACATGGAGAGTTCTGTATCGAAGAAGCGAGGGCTCGTTCGATGGGACTCCTTGGGAAACAATGGCCTGCTTTGCCTACAGGGTCGGACAGATCAAACCGCTCGTCGCGACTCACGATCAACTTTAAGGATGATAGAAACACCCGGTCGTTGAAGAGGAAGAGTATAATGGGTGGAGCAGAGCCGACGGTGACCATCAACACAAAGGAAGCTTTGGCTGACGTCTTTGGGATGTACAACTCTCCGGAGCGGACGGTCAAGACCATGCTCGGTAGCAAACACGCTCCAGTGACGAGAATAGACGCTATTACTCCCTTCGCTCCGCAATCTTCTAAGCCGACATCCCAGTTGTCGTCAGAGAACCCGCCTTCGCAGAACGCTAAACCAGGTACGCTCTCCAGACAATTGACCAGGCCAAAGATAGCTAATGCGAAACTAGTCTTCCGACCGTTTGTTGACGAGAACTCTGGGGCAAAGAAGAAAGAGAACAAACCATCGGCGGTGCGTGACAAAACACTGATTCTTGGAACTTTCACTAAATTTCGTACAGTTCACTCCGTTTGTAGATGCTGAACCTGCCAAACCTCCGGCCAGACCGGTTTTCGGGGCCAAGGATCCTTCAAAGACCCCACTCCAAGAAGATTCCAAACCATTCAGCTTCCGTCCCTTCGAACCCAAGAAGCCATTACTCCGGGAGGCGTTCACAGAGGATCACGGGAAGCCCACCCCGAAGCCGACTCATGAGAGAGCAAAGTCCTTGCAAGACTCAACATCTGAGACTCCACGCGCCACTCCCTTTTTCACGCCGTTTGTTGACGAGGACAACAAGACTCCGTTCAAGGTCTTTAGTAGACCGAGTGAAGGCGAGAACGCGTTCACGCCGAAGACCCCTGCCCTGTCTGCGTCGCAACGCAGTTTCACGCCATTCTCAGACATCAAGCCAACATTTACACCGCATCGAGACGTTGCACCTAGCCGCACACCGCTGACCGTCGTGTCGCATCCTCCAGAGGTAGTCGAAGAGGAGGGGGACACGGTGGCTGAGCCCGAGTACGAAGAGGAGGAGGAAGAGCTCCAGGCACAGGAGCAAGGAATTTCGCAGGAGGAACAGCAGGATATCGAAAGACATGAAGAGGCCGAAGAGTATGAAGAGGAGGTTTATGAAGAGGAGGGTCAGTATTATGAGGAGGAAGTCCACGAGGAGTATGAAGTTGAAGCCCAGGAAGGAGTGGAATACCAGGAGCCTCTCGGGAATGATGGGCAATATCAGTACGAGGAGGGCGAATCGTACAGAGAAGTACCCCTTGGGGGGCGGTTCGGGCAGTTCAACGTTATGACACCCATCACGGAGCGTACGGTGGAATACACCAGCACCCGCTCATTCTTCAACACCCCCAGCGATAAAATGAATGGTTTGTCTGGAGGGCATGATGTTATACCGGAGGAGGAGGCTGAGAGAGCGTTACTGGACCACGAGGACGACGTCACAGAAGAACAAGGCTTTGGCAACGATCGCCATCTCCAACCTTTCAGACTTCCGGATGCGCAGAGAGACGATGCCAGTATGGCAACCATCGAGCAGCAGACGGGGAAATTGAGTCTCGTAGACAGCCTCACCCTATCCTCCAACTTCAAGCCAGATAACCCCTGCAATCCCTTCGATCCACCCATCCTTCGAACTCTACTGTCTCGTATCAACCCCGATTCACATTTCCATGACTTTACTGGCGAAGAGTCCAATCGTTATGACGACCTGCAGAAGTTTGCCCGAAAAGCTCGCAAGACGAGCGGGAACAGTGCAACCGGTTCCCTTGACGTCGGCGCTACCTTCAGCTTGATCCTGGATGGCCACAAGTTTGGTGTTACAGAGAAGCTCGGCGAAGGTGGTTTTGGCGCTGTATTTGCAGCTCGGGATCTGGGTGTACCAAAGCCAAACGAGGATGACGAATCGGACGATGACCTACTGGACGATGAAGATGAGGACGAGCAATCGTTAGTGGCTCTCAAAGTGGTTAAGCCTCGAAATTTTTGGGAGTACAATGTTCTCCGCCGCCTTCACACGGCCCTTCTTCCCGCCCATCGTCGGTCATTGGTCTCGCCTTACGCACTCTATGCTTTTAAGGACGAGAGCTACCTTGTCATGGATCTTTGTCCACAAGGAACTCTCCTCGACATCGTCAACCGCGCGGAAAGTGCTGGGATATCACAGCAGGGTGCCTGCCTCGACGAACTACTGGTGATGTTCTTCGCAATTGAACTCCTGCGATTACTCGAGCACATTCACAATACCGGTTTCATCCATGGGGACCTGAAGATCGACAACTGTCTCCTCCGACTGGAAGATGTACCTGGCGGTAATGCGGCCTGGTCCAGCGCCTATCAGCCTTCGGGAGAAGGTGGATGGAGTGCGAAGGGTTTGAAGTTGATCGACTTCGGGAGAACCGTTGATACAAGGCTCTTCCCAGCTGGGCAGCAGTTCATTGGAGAGTGGGAAGTTGATGAGCGTGATTGTCCAGAACTGCGAGAGGGTCGCCCATGGACGTTCCAAACAGACTATTTCGGTCTTGCAGGCATCATCTACTGCATGTTCTTTGGGAAGTATATTCAGGCTGCGTCGGTGGCCACGGTGAACGGCAGGGCCAAGATCGCCACTCCTCTCAAGAGGTACTGGCAAGCCGACCTGTGGACAAGACTGTTTGATATTCTGTTGAATCCCACTCAGGTTAAACCTGACGGGCGTCTTCCTGTTTCCGACGAACTAGGAGCGGTCAGGAAGGAGATGGAGGCATGGTTGCAGGCCAACTGCAATCGCGCAGGCGGTACGCTGAAAGGTCTTCTCAAGAAAGTCGAAATGTCCTGCCTCCGATAACCCAAGTAATGTCACACTTATCCCAGGATCCTTACTCATTGTAGCACATGGCCCGCATACTTTTACATCACGACTATAATACATACTAGTAGCACTGGAGGACTAGCACTAAGGCCTAAGGCCTAAGGCTTCGAACTTCGTCATCGACAATTTGGCAGCTGAAGCGGATTTGGTGACACTACGATGTTTCTCCATTACTAGAAACTATTGAAAAGTACACATGTACTCCGAAGCTTGCAAATATGGGGTCCCTGTGAGGCGAGTCTGGTGAGAGATATCAGCCTGACGTTCTTGCGCCTCGGCAGTTGTCTTGGGCGTGTGAATTGACATTACCATACGCGCCAGGATTACCCTTTCCGTCGTTGTAAGTAGCGTTGACGTCGCGCAACCATTGGTGCCGCGTTACCAGCCAACTCTCTCACTTGCACACTCACTACAACTACGGGGACTTAACCGCGAACCACACTCAGACGAGCTGGATACAAGAGTGCTATACTCCGAGTGGCACAGTCGGTAATCCCTATCATGGAACCCATTCTGCCTCAGGAAACAGACCAAGAGCAGCCTCATATCGTATCTCTCGTTCTACAGTCGAAGAAGGCATTACAACATGGAGAAGAAGTTTGCTCGGAGGCTCAGACACTGGCAAACGCGTCTGCTCAAGTTGTTGTGGATGTACTTACGTTGGATGCCAAAGTGCGGTGGATATCGGATTCAGTACTGGAGCAGCTCAAAGTGAGTATGTATCACACCATTCGAAGGCACTGTGCTCATGATGAAGCCCCATAGCTGGCAGCAAATGTGGCGAAGATAATTGAGGAGAAACGTGCGAAATTGAAGAAACAAGTGCAGGTTCGTGCGTGGTGTGCAATTGGGACACATATACCACAGACTGGAACTCAAACTTATGTCTGGTGTAGGAATGGGACGAGATACGCGTGAAACAATGCGACAAACTCGAGGCAATACTTGACGAACTCGGTTCGCAGCGAGTTCCTCCAGAGTTCCACCAGGCGTCCGCAGACTCGTCTCTCTTCGGTAGTCAACACTCTGACGACGGCTACCGGCCCAACGGGCAGGTCGCGATCAGTGCGAGCCCCTCCGACACCGTGTTGCCCGTCCGTTCGCCGAAACGTTCCGCGCATGACCGAAGAAATTGGAAGACCTTGAGGGACTTTGTGGATGATCGGACAATTGAGGAAATACTGGAGGTGATGGAAACTGAGCGAATTGTTGTTGAGGTGCGTATTGAAAGCATGAATACCTCGCATGTAATTACAACCTTGCTCTCAGGACACAATGAGCGAGACGGATGAATACCCTGAGTCATTGAACAACAGCATTGCAAATATCCGCAAGTCCTTACCAGCCATACAGCCTTCTCCGCCAATAGACCAGCTGTTCTACCGCCAGGATTCTGTGACGATCCCTATGGCCAAACAACTCGAAAGCTTGGCTTCCCACTATGACCAAATGGCTACTGCACTCCACGAAAGCGAGGCAGGGGAAGTGTTCAGCGACGAGGATGTTCAAGGTTGGTAGTCTGCATCTCCTGGAACCAATCGTTTCGTCCAACCTCAAAATACAGATATGAACCGAGATACAGAAGAATTGCCCTCCATCATGGCAGAGCTTGAAGAGAGTCTCGCCGTCGTGCATGATATCAAGTCAGACTTCCTTTTGTCTGCACAACACCTTTCTGAGTTCTTATTGTCATGTAGCCAAACTTTAGTGTCGACACGATCAACCAGCGAACGCCACGTACAACATCTTTCAACTGTTCTCAACGACCTGGATGAGCTTGGCGATATAATGGGTGAAATGCTTCAGCAACAGGAAACCGTCGAGACCAAATGCGAAGAGCGACTTGTGGTCCTTCAAGGACACCTTTCGACCATTGAAGACCTTCACGAACGTTACGTCTTGTACCAAATCGCTTTCCGGAAGCTTGTGGTCGAGATATCACGTCGCAGGCTGTACAAGGAAGCTGCTGAAAACATTGTTAAAGGAATGATGGCCCAGCTGGAGAGTATGACCGAAGGTGAGGACTTGAAATGCCTGTTGCCCTTGTTGCAGTCTGCTGATCTTTGACCGAAAACAGAGGAACGAACACTTAGAGAACACTTCAACGTAGAGCATGGGGGACACCTACCAGAGGATCTGTGCCTCTGCATCGGAAACGCACCCACTCGATGGACGATCTTCCCAGCGACGGGAGAAGAGCTGGAGACTCTCCCGGAAATCCCGTCAGATATCGTCGCTACCGCGAAAGGAGGGTTAACAGCCTCACCAGTGATTGGAGCGGAAAGTCTCTAGATTTTCGCAGAGTGAAATGTCCGATTTTTCGAGATTTATGCAACACCTCTCGTTCGAAGTTAGATACATATACTACATGCTACATACATTACATACTATTGCCTATCGATATTGGATGAGTGGTGAGTCCATATATACCTATGAAACCATACGAAAAAGAGATACACGATCTCAGTGACAGGCAGCACCGTGGCGAGAGCCCTGCAATGAGCGGCAACGATGCCCGTGTTTGCCTTGCGTCCCCCGGCCCAGTGCTTCCGACCACTCGCCGTGGGCCTTGCGATAGTGAGCCCACACCTCGGAGGATGCCACTTCTTCCTTCAACGACTGCGCACGCTTCTTTGCGACGTGCGTTCGTCCAGCAAATGCATTGCCCGCATACGACGCCAAACGAAACCCTTTCTCCGTCAGCTCCCGCGCTTTATTCTTCGCTCGCTCGTTTCGATAGTGGAACTGCTCCCGGACGATCTGAACCGTATTCTTCGATTGTTTGACTACCATTCGCGTACGACGGTGTATGCTATCAACGAGTTCGTTTATAGCCATCAGCATCTCAGCGAAATCGTGGTGTAGAACTTCGACAACCGCCTTGATGGCGACCTCGACAATCTCGGACAGAGAATCCACCACCCGGTGTGCGACAGCGGATGTTTCTTGTTCTGAAGAGGCAGTCGAGGTTGAAGCAACGGGTATGTAAGAGGTCGAAGCTTCCGTCGAGGTGGTCGAAGGGGATCGAATTATGATATCTTTGGACGATTTGACTTTCTCGGTCAACGATTTGACAGTGTTTGGAATGTTAGCGACCGCCCTCGTGCAGGCCACCATGGGTGTAGATGAAGATTCCAGCGACGTGGAACCTCTTTCGTACGCAGGGGGCATGGAACTCAGAGACGGGGCAACGACGAAAAGATCGCTGGTGATTCGGACAGCCAATGCCGTCGAGTTGGTAATCGCGTCAGTGGCTGACACTTTAGTAGGGGCAGCACCACTGTAAGATGAGAAGCCCGTAGAGTTCGCCTCTTGGGTGTGTGCACGAAAGACGGTGTTCACCGAGAACCCAAGGATGAGAGACAGTAAGGCAAAGCTGCAAGGTGATGTCAGTCCCGCTTCGTGGTGAATTGCAAATGAAATGGAGCGAACATCGTTACTACTTGAAGGCCCACGCGCCTCTGTTGCTTTTCGGTGAAAGACCGCAACAATCGGTATGTACAATCAGGATTCAGCTCCTTGATCCCTTCCGTGGGTAGCACTTCGCTGTCCCGGACGAGTTTGACCACTCGATCTTGCGGAACATGGCACTGTGCCCATGCAATGCGAGCTTGAAGTGAAGTCGCGGCCTCGTGTGAATCGCCTGCGGAATCGGCAAGAGAAACAAGGGGAAGGTAGGAGGTGTGCTTGAGAGGAATGGATCCCGGATTGCAAGGCAGAAAGACAATAGCCAACGATGGCCGGCTCGGATACGACTCCGAGCTCGGCTGCAAAGATGAAGTTAACGTTCAGAGAATGTAATTGTATAGGACCTACCAGTACAGAGCCATCTGTTCGATCTTGGACAAGGATTGTGTCCACATGTTGCGGTCGATATAAGAATGGTTCAGAAGTCTTTCGTACAAAGTGAACCTGTTCAATCTCATCGTTTATCCGGTCCTCCACTTTGAGAACACGGCCGCTGCCCTCTGCCACCTTCGTGAGGAGATCATGGACGAAAGTCCAGCGATGAGGGGATCGTGTGCCATATAGGACAACATCCGATGTAGCATTCGCACGGAGAGGGACAGTTTCTTCCTCATGTTCAACCTCGGGTGTGGGGGTCAGACCCGGATCTTCAATGGGAGTGGCAACGTTGGTCTCGTCAGTGATGGTGACATCTGCACTGAAAACTTCATCCGCTGGTAGGGGTACCGAAGGGCAATCATACAGCCCGTTCAATTCATCGTTAGAACTGGTCAACGGGTCCGGAAAAGAGAGTCTGAGATCTCGAAGCGAGCTGTGGACGGTGGAATTATTGAGGGAGCTGGTGCGAGAGGCACTGAGAGTGCTGATGAGACTCTGCTCAAGCCCGACCATCACACGCCTGTCCTCTGCAGCATCCGCTCTAATATCGCGAGGGTTATGGGTATGTTCTGCTTCATGGTCGTGTGGGGGTGATGGTGCGCGATTCGGGTCGTTTGAGCCGGTTTCCTCGGAGACCCCTTCTACAAAGCCTTCCCAAGCATCAACTTCTCCGTCACGAGAGCTCCCAACGCTGAACGAAGACCTCCTTGAGAGAGAAGCAGAGGTGGTATCGACTTGATCGAGGGAGTCATCTGTGTCGGATTCTCTGTTGCTGGCAATGTCGAGCCAGTCCGAATCAGAGAAGGAATCGAGCTCAGACATTGAGACGTATTGGCTATCTGCACCTGAATGATGGGGGTGGGTTGTGGTTGTAGGGTTCATGGTGGTATAGAACAGAAAGGGGACAAACAGCTTTTGTAGTCAGGACGGCAAGCACGGCTCGGCTACCGGCCTTCGGGGAAACGTGACATAGGGCTGTATATTAGACGCCGAACAATCTTATCAGATAACCCAAAGCTCTCCCCTTATGCCATCATCTCTTCCAGCCTCGAGTTCCTCTGCTTGCCATATCCTAGCTCTACCAGACGATGTTCTCTTGGGGATTCTGGGAGAGCTTTCAGTTTCCGCGTTGATATCTGTTCAGCAGGTCCGTTCTCTTCTGAGTTAATCTGTCTCACACGACCCATATTGATACGCTCACTTTGGCGCCGCCTCGACGTGTACGGCCAGACATGTCGTGTCCTCCACGCCTTTTGTTCTTCAGATTACATTTGGCACTCCATCGATATAGACCTTCCTTTGAATGTCGGTCCTCATGTCAACACCAAGTCATTGCCCGGCCCAGAGCTCCGAAAATTGGCTGTTGAGGCCCTCCGGGTTGATCATACTTGGGGTAGACGTTACACGGCCCCGAGGACCCTTGAGCGTATCCAACACGGAGGAATTGTTGTGGAAATGCGCCTTCTGAGCCCAGAATGGCTAGTCACCTTATCTCATGACTCGAATAACAACACTTGGGTGCTATCTGTCTGGCACATACGACAAGATTCGATCGTCAGGGTCCGTTCGATCAATCTCGACGCTTTCAGGCTCCCCAAGCTTGTGGCTTGCCTCCAACACGGCGGAGAGACACTCGCAGTCGCTATATATTGCTCAAGTCCTTCTCGAACAGAGTACGTCCCTTCTCTCGCATGTGAAGATCACGACTGATCAATAATTCCGGTGATCAAGGCTTTTAAGAGTCTACGAATTTCCTTTGCACGATACAGGTAGCGATAGTCCAACAGGCTCTTCTCGGTATCTAGCATGTCAGTTTGCGGGACTCGACATTCATGGCACTCCTTTTGGAGCTCACATTTGTCAGACCTTCGTTGCAATTGGTCTGGCCCAATTCGATAACCCCTTCGATCCTCCAAAGTATCGGATCCTGGTCCTGGAGCGTAAAGGTTGCGCTCACAAGATCTTAGAGTTGCCAACGCCCGAGGTGAGCGATCTAGCAAGGCCATTCGATATCACGCTCAAGAATTCTTGTAGCCATTTGCACATATGCAATTTCGGTTATTTCCCGGCACCTTGGTCGTCACTGGATTGCACCAAGGGAATCTAATCTGCCAGAAATACGACCTAACAAGGCTTACCTTCACCGACTCATCCGAGGCCGTGGAAATAAGACTACCACCGCCCACGGAGCACTTTATATCCCCAGCGAAAGTCTCTTCACTTGGGGCGACCGACTACCGCCTGTCTGCGGAGCATTTTAGTGAAAGCCTCGCGTCCATAATCGCTTTCACGTATAATCAACCCTCTGACGCTCGCCATGTCCACGCGTTCTCACTGAGCGGAGCACCAGTAACGGCACAGAAGCTTCCTTCTTCCGATGCAACGATCGACATGATATGCATGGGCCATACTGGACGACGAGCAGTGTGGCTCGAACGGCGATGGAATACGGACACGGACGCGTTCGTCCTCATGAAGGGATCTTTCGGCCGCACGCCATTGGTTGCCCCACTTGTCCCTTCGCATGTGGCTCTTCCTTTCGTCTCCCATGCCTGCCAATCTTTAGCATTTAATGAAGCCACCGGCAGAATCTGCGTCGCTTTGCATACTGGTGACATCTATCTGCTCAACTTCTAATATATTGCAAATCTACTGCCAATTTTCATACGCGACACCTCCTATATTCCCAACCGTTGCACTTTTTGGTTATCATTGGATATGTAGTCGTCTTGCTGTCGCATCTATCTTAAAGTGTTATTTATATGTCAAATTATAATCTTGCATGGGGATCCCCGTCTTCACTGGACAGAAATGTACGACCTCCTATGTACCCCTACCTGGAAGTAGCCTCAGAACCTCAGATATTCGATGCTCAAGATGAACCTATCCAACGTGAATTGAATTGAAAGCTACAGAAAAATGGGACAAAATCAGGGTATCAACATCTATCGACTGCGACCATTGAGGGGCTTGGTATCATGGTGGACGTAATTTAAACGACAGGTTTGCCTTGGTTATCGATGGCCTGAACACTGGCGAAGTTCTGTAATAGATGAAGAGTAAGTTTTCGCTCAATCTTGAAGTCGCGGATGTCGACTTACAGTGGTCTTGCCGAATGCAGCGTTGAACGCATCGGCTTGAGCACCAGTCTTCGCTGGGGCAGCATTCGAGGCAGTCACAGCCTTAGCGCAGGTGTCCTTGGCAGCTTGGTCGGCACCACACTTGTTCGTGAGGGTGTCGCAGACGAACTGCGAGATGATACCGAAGGCCTGGGCAGAGCCGTGATCGAAGGAAGCTAGAAAAAGCCATGAGCGATAGGCAGAAGGCTGATCAGCAACTATGGCTCACCCTTGTCAACAGGTTGGAAGCTGGTCTCCTTCCTGCCGTCGAAACCGACGCCGAACTCAATCTCGGGGACAGAGCAAGAACCGAAGTCGCCGATTCCACCAGCAGCGGCACCTCCGTTGTTAGCACCAGCATTGCCGTTGTTTCCAGCGTTGTCATTGTTGCCGGTGTTGGCGTTTCCGTTGTCGGCACCGGTGTTTCCGTTGTCAGCACCAGCGTTGCCGTTGTTGGCACCAGCGTTTCCATTGTTAGCGCCAGCGTTTCCGTTGTTAGCACCAGCATTTCCAGCGTCGCCGTTGGCAGCGCCGCCAACGGGTCTGCCTTGGTCGTCAATGGCCTGGACGTCGGCGAAGTTCTGTGATAGCCAAGACATGAGCAAAATGTTGAGTTCTGGAGGTCACATATGAAGACCTACAGTGGTGATGCCGAATGCAGCATTGAAAGCATCGGCTTGAGCACCGGTCTTAGCAGGGGCCGCGTCGGCAGCAGCGCTAGCCTGAGCACAGGTGTCCTTGGCAGTCTGGTCGGCGCCGCACTTGTTGGTCAAGGTGTCGCAGATGAACTTGGAGATGATACCGAAGCCTTGGGCGGAACCGTGGTCGAACGAAGCTGGTGAAGAAAGGAAACATTATTCCACGTGCGGATGGTTCATGACCCGACAAGACTCACCCTTGTCAACGGGCTGGAAGCTGGTCTCCTTCCTGTTGTCGAAGCCGACACCGAACTCGACTTCGGGGATGGAACAGGAACCAAAGTCACCAATTGCACCAGCACCAGCACCTCCGTTGTTGGCACCACCGTTGCCGGTGTTGCCAGCATCGCCCGCACCAGCATTTCCGTTGTTGCCAGTGTCAGCACCTCCATTGTTTCCAGCTGTAGCAGTGGGCTCAGCGGCTGAAACGGTTACCGTCACGGTTCCCGGACACTCACTACCACCGTTATCGGCATTACCGCCGTTGTTGCCCTGGTCTGCAGTACCGTCGTTTCCGGCGGCACCTCCTGCATTGCCATTATTGGCACCTCCAGCATTGCCGTTGTCAGCGCCTCCAGCGTTGCCATTGTTAGCACCTCCGGCATTGCCGTTGTTGGCACCACTTAAAAAATAATAAGTATCGATTGAACCTCCAACGATGTAAAAGACAAAAGACTCACGCTCCACCGAAGGGCTCGGTGTTTGGCTGCGAACCCTTCTGGACGGAAGCTTTGGTTGCAGGGTCGAAGAAGATGTTGGGGTCGTTAGCGGGGTCTTGTGCTTGCACCAAACCGTTAAGCTCAGGGTTCTTGGGAGCCTTTTGACAGAACACCGAGTTACGGGCAGTAGGAGGGTTGGTCGTGAAATCCTACAGTAAAACATGAGTGACCACTCGACGAATAAGTAGTAACGGAACTCACAGGAGGAGTGTTCTTCTCGGCCTGACGGTACCGAATAGCGATATCGATCATGGTCTGCTTCGTGGCGTCATCAAATTGCTGAGCAGCGTCTAAATACCGAATGCAAAGACCGTGAGTGGCGTGTTCCTATGAAGGTATGGGGGGACTCACCAATGATCTGGTCCGCCATATCCTGCTGAGAACACTCTGGCTGAGCAGCCAAGAGGGGAGTGATTGCAGCACCCGACAAGGTACCACAAACCTGTCCAGGGCAAGCCTGGCTCAGCTCTTGAATGACAGCGGGGTTCTCCTGACCGAAACGACGAGGGTGGAGTTGGACAGCACGACCGTCCCTCTCGAGCCATCTGATGCGGCCGAGTGCCGAGTCAGAGACGGCGAGGACAGCGATAACAGCGAGGGCCAATTTAGATTTTGCGAACATTTTTCGTAGCTTCAAGCTTCTCGAGAGTTGTGTGAAAGGATGGACTTGGGAGACAAAAAAGAAAGTGAACGCGAGGGTAGGGCTTGTGTCGGCGTTGAATGGAAGAAAGTCACAAGTCTTGAAGAGACAAAGACAGACACCTGGTCGAGGAAGAAAAAATCTGAAAGGAAGAACAGGCCGTCAACGACTGCACAGCAACAAAAGAGAAGGAGGGGACGAAGGTATAGGTGATGAAGAATAACCATGCTTCATCCACCCTTCTTATAGGTTTTTCTCGCCAAGCCACCCGGTAAAATTTGATTATCATCATCTCCAGGCGGCAATTCAGTCACAAAGTGATACCGATGGAATCAAGAGGCGTTCCTGGAAAGTCCGGGCACAATCTGTGAAGTTGGGTTACCCCTGCAATCGTTAGACAGACTTGTCGAGAAAGCGAGTCAGTCTACATGGCGATTCAGCGACAGATTTCGCAAGCAAAGCCTCAGCAGCTTTTTCTTTCTGTGCCGCCCTTGAGGCACCCTTAGGGCACCTTGAGGACAAGGATTCGGAGATATCAGCATGTCGACGTTGCCTGGGAACCATGCTACTGTTAGTCACCGTTACAACGATGCCCGTTCGCTTGGAACACGGTCAGTAGACCAAGGAAGCAATAGAACTTGAATTAGAACGTGTTGAAGGGCCGATTGAAACAACAACTATCTCTGGATGATAGATTCCCTCTGTTCATAACATGATACACAGGTCTATTTCGCCAGTATCAGGATTGCATACCAGGCAGTCGGGGGGAGCAAGGAAGAGCAAGGATCGGAATCTGTTCGGCGTAACTAGGTGGCCTAAAACCAAGTGGACCTTGATTCTTGTTGTCCCTGTTGCCCGCAAGCCTGTTCAATTCCTATAAATGAAATTCGTCAGCGAGCTATCAGGAAGCAAGATAGAACTGTGCACGTACGTCTCTCTGCTTCTCGACCAGAGTAATTATACGGAAAGGACAGGATTCCTGAGGGCTCCGGAAGGCAACAAGAAAATTCAGGCGACAGATAAGGTGAAACTTACTTGCTGCGATGTTCCCACGCGGCTGGGCTCCGAGCAGGCACCGGGCATCCTCATTCAATGCTCTCGAAGTACAAGCTGTTGCATAATTGCATAATTGATCGAACAGACACACTCCCGGTTCCCGAGTCCCTCGAGGTCCCTGGGGGGTTCAACGTTGTTGGGTCCCGGCTCCCAAGTGAGTCTGGACGCGTTGCGAGACAGCTGCCTGAATTTGAGGCAAGTCGTGAGAGGAATTTGACAAATTCGAAGTGAAAACACGTTGTGTATGGCGGGCTCGGGCTCATTGACCACCTAATACCCTACATAGCCAGGTGAGCTTCGGAGAGATTCGTGGAATGGGAAAGAGAAGATCGTCGTCAGGCTACTACGATTCACATCCATCTATCTTCATCATCCTTGATGTTTTGGAGTGATCTCAGTTGCCTAAAAGTACCGAAGCTCGATTCGCCCCCGCCCAACCACATATCGAGTTAGAGTGGCCACGCTTTCCCATTGCATCTCACAGCCAATCTAAAAAAAGACGCCACCCGCACCGTGTCCCCTTATCACGGCGCGAAGACAATTGATATCTTGGGGCAGCCTGCCAGTAAATAAAAGGCGACAACGACATAGAAACCCGCTTCTTCACTTTCATTTTGTGCCGAGATTCAAAGGGAGCGCCATGGCGCCGAGCGCAGGGGCAAAGCCGTCAATATAATACTACACTCGAGCGAGTGCAGAGCGCGTCAAGTTCTGACTCGGGGAACACGAGGGGACACGACGGTGAATCATGGATTCAAAGACTGGCTGTAGAAGACTGGGATCATTCCTTTCACTAGGGCTAGACGGTCTAAATGGTTTGCGAGGGGTCGAGACTCTTCGTTGTCCGAAACCCGTCGAGTGATGCGAGGCAATGTCTGTGTGGCTGGTAGAGAGTGTACGTCAGTGTTGCCAATCCCGAGTCCAGGGTGCGTTCGCACAAACCCGGAAAACCTCAGTTGGAAGGGCCAAAGCCGAGATGTCCCTTCTTGGCGCGTTGGAGAGCATCGTAAAAATGCTGCATCAGACTTGGTCGCGTAAAGTAGGGGAGAATATAGGAAAGTTGAACTGAATTAGAGTTCACGAATAAGACATGATTTTCTTGTGAATGACCCTTCTATGTAGAGACTTAGTGGTGGTGATGTTCGTCGTGCTCCTCGCCGTAGAAATCCATTTGGTAGACTAGAGGAGGCAGTATCAGTAGCAAGTCTAGAAAAGTGCAGCTTGATCAGACACACCCGAACCACACTCAATGCAACGGTGTTGTCTGCCCTTCATCAGAGGGAACCAGAGAACATCATGGGAGTCAGCAGGGGCGCCAGTGCAGCCGACAAGTCGTTCCGGGTGCTGAAGAGAAAGAACAAAGGAGCGTCGTTAGCTCTAACCACGCGCTTGTCCCCAGGTTGACACTCACAGCTGAAGCGACGAGAATGGGGTTTTGCTTGGTACCAACACGGCTCGAGTCCAGAGGAGCAGTGTCGAAAACAGGAAGACCCTCGAGATCTCCAAGATGCTGGAGACGTTCCAAACCTGTGGACTGTTCATGAATTCCTGGGACTTCTCCGGCCTTGACACCGGGACCGTAGAGCTGGGGTGGTGGGGGACCGTGTCCAGAGGCTGCACGAGCAGAAACAGAGAAAGAACGAGTGGCAGAGGAGGTAGCTACATTCGAGCGAAGAACTCGAGCAGCAGGACGCGCTGCAGCAACTGCTCTCGATAACATGGTTGAAGACTGCAAAATCTGGATGGTGAGGACGACGAGTTTTCCCTGTGACTGTCACACATGTGACCCGTTCCACCCCGGAAAAGGATTCCCACGACCTGGCCAGACCAAGACCGCCACCTCCAGTGTCTCTGGGGAGTTGCGTAGCGTTTCAGGAAGTCTAAGACTATGAAGGCTACGAAGGTGAAGCATACGGTGCATTTTCTTGTCAAAATAGCCCTTTGACTATTTGCATGAACTACAGAATCCTTTAGATGGTATCATTGCCACTGCCATGCACATTGCACAAGGTCCTAGATATCACGATTCACGGTAGACTATGGTAGAGCTTTGTATTGGCCGAACAACTTCGCGCACACGCACTGGCCAAGATCTGCCACTCCAGTTCCAGCTGTTCACCGACAGGCAGCACGAAACCCGGGTCCCCTAAGCCCGAGTGATAACGGTTATTACTTTCGCTGCAACACTGAGACTACGGTCGCATCGCTCCCAGTGGGATCTTCGGAGTCCATAGCCTCCTCATGCATCTCACCTCAAATATATCCATACCTGCAAGAAGCCGACCGCGTCCATCCAGAATCAATATTCATCGCTGATTCTTTCAATCTTGTGCTCATCGTACTCAGCATTCCATTCCATGTATCCGCATCTCGGAAACTAAAATTTTTCTCCGGCGTATCATTCGTAAGTATCTCTCTTTATCTCCGTCGATAGTCAATTGCAAACGCTTTGTTTAGACAGCCGGGTGATACTGTGATACGACAGTGTCGGCGATCGCTGGTGGAGATTGAATATTGAATACTACCACAGCGTTCGTGCAGTAATTATAGATATGCGGCGGCGGCTCCACACCCTGAAGCGACGACAAAGCGATACCTTGGCAATTGTATATATGTAACCTACCCATTCCGTCCTTCAAACTTCCCTCTTATTTTCTCCTTCATGTACGACCCAACGCGTGATGGTCCTCGCGACAACACATTCCCTCAACCCACTCATTCACAAGCGCAGAGCGCCGAAAATCCTAACGTCTTCTACGTCCCTCCGATGACCCCAGATTTGGCTCGCATGGAGTCGGGGGTCTCCGTATCTTCGCAATCCCATCTAATAGACCAACATCGTACCCCCTCGAGAAACGTGAACCCTTGGTGGAGAGGATGGCGTGTTCTCCTTCTCGGTTCATGTAAGTGCCCTTGTTCTTGATTGTCACACACCGTCCTCACTCGCAATCACATACGCAGGGCTAAACGTATTGCTGGTCTTTGTGCCAGTCGCGGTAAGTGCTCTCCTAGTTTAGCTCTAGTCCATTGTTCAAACTCTCAACCTGCAACGTCAGTGGATATTCGGCATCCAGTTCAAACATTTACACGGATTCGTATTCATATGTGAGTTGAATTCGTCCCCCGTTGTCGCCGCTCAATGACATCCTGTTTCAGTCAACACTGTCGCACTCATTCCCCTAATCAAGGCAAGTAACAGCAATTTCACAATCACCGATCGAATTCACACTTTACCCCCCGTTGGCAGATGCATGAGGTGGCCACCCGAGAGTTGTCCCTACGGATAGGTGGATCGAAGGCAGGATTGGTAAATGCGAGCTTGGTGGGTAGTCCAAAATTTGACTTTGTGGAACCAACCTGACAGCCTTCGTGCCCTCAAAGTCAAACGTGTACGTTCGTTCATTTCCCGACTCCACTGGCTATTGAACATATCCGACATAGCGTTGGGACTGTCGTCGCTGTGAGTAAGTTCCCGCCGTGATGGAAGGGTCGTTGATCAACCCGTGGTTTTCGCTAGGTCATTGCACTCCGAAAATGCGAACTCAGGATAGTTCAATCTTCGCGTAAGTTGGCAGAACCCGCAGCACGACAAAAACTTTGAGCCGCTAATTTTGTCACCAGTAATCGGTTCTATTCTTAGCAGGCTGCGTAAGTCCATTCAATTCCAGAAACCTACGCCGCTTGCTTGAATTGCTAAGCGTCCTTCGAGTCTAGTTCTCATCCTCGGCCTTTGTTTCTTCGTCGGCGGTGTGGGGCGTTCTGAACAGATTTTCGACGCAAGTGCGGAGTTTTCGCGGTTTCATACTAGGGCTCTAACTTACGACTCGAGCAGCAACTAACCAGATCAATTCTTCGCTCCTTATCGTGAGCGTCGGCGTTCTCATTTTCCCATCAGTCTATCATTTTGCCTTGAGTGGCAATGTCAACGAGAGAATGCTTCAGTGGCAAGAGGATAGCATTCTCGGAATGAGTCGTGGCGTGAGTTCACTCGTTTGAGGATGCCAACTGAAACACTGATTGCTACGTCGCCTTGATCACAGGTCTCGATCATCTTGATGTTCAGTAAGGCCCCTCATCCTTGCGTCCATACTATGGCTCACCTCGAACAGTCTATGTACTCTACCTTGTTTTCCAGCTCGTATCCCATACCCACCTCTATGAGGAGCTGCACGAAAAGAACCGGAGATTCTCTATGGCAATCCATGCAAAGACGGACCATATCAAAGAGAAGATCTCCCGTCGGCTCTCTCTAGGCTCCAATCACCCAACACGACACGCCCATCAGACGGGCCCGAGACCACTCTACCTCAACACGAGTGCCGCCACAACATTTTCCTCCTCCGAGGTGACTTTGGCCAAGTTGGAAGGGACACATATCCCCGAGGGCGTTGATACGACTCAGGCTCCTCCGTCACCAGAGGACTCTAAAAGTGCCTCCACCGTTGTGTCTCCGGATACCGCTCGCGAAAAGGGTGTACATGTACGATATGCGACTCCCATGTCCGAATCCCTGGCGAAGCCAACAGACGAAATCCCTCAAGAACCGCAAGTCAGTTGGTTTTTTATAGTCGTCGCCTTGATTTTTGTGACAGCGGTCGGTGTGTACACGATTCCATTAGGTTTTCTCGACTAAACACTTCGCCCATGCTAGGCTGTCGCCTTTACCGTAGATGGGCTCGTGGAATCAATGGATGGCATCTCGAAGACCATCGACAAGTCGTGGATCGCGCTGGTCTTGCTGCCGGCTGTTAGCTCGATCGCTGGTGAGGGTGTTCCTCTGATCATTGACTCGATTATACGTACTTTGCTCACCCCCACTCAATATCAGAATGCAGCACGGCGATTGGAGGATCCGTCAAGAATCAACTCACCCTGAGTTTCAATGTAGCTGTCGGTTCTTCAATAGTAAGTTGTCCTGTCTCCTGGTACCAAACACTTTAATCATGGTCATTTTAGCAAACTGCATTCTTTGTGCTACCGTACGTTGTGAATTACGAAGCGTCCTCGGTTGTTTCTAACGCGTATACCTCTCAGATTGATGGTCAATGTTGCTTGGGCAATGGGCAAACCACTCTCACTTCTCTTCGACCCGTTCGATGCAATAGTGAGTACAAGATGACATTCGACGTTTGCTTGCCTCTAAATTGTCGTTTCCGTCAGGTTCTGTACATCTCCGGTTGGTCTTTCACTCTTACTCCTGCTTCTAAAAGTGCTAAGCGAAGTCTCTAGTGCAAACGATGTCCCATGTCGTCGGCGACGGAAAATCGAACTGGCTTGAGGGTGCCATCTTGATCTGTACGTTCAAAGATGCCCATGACCGTTTTCATTCACTGAAGCTGGATCTACAGGTCTTTACTTGATCATCGCTGTTGCACTATGGTTCTATCCAGGTCTGTCCTTACAGTGTAATGGTGGCCTCAGGTATTTTGACTGACAATGCTCCTGCTTAGGCTCTCCGCTCCCGTCAGCCGTAGGCGCATGCACATAACCATGTTCACATTTCCTGTTTACTGTATTTTTACTACTGCCGGACGGAATGCTTCTCGCTATTGTATCAATGTCCTTCAAGCTTCATGACGCACCCTAATTACCCGCCCAATTTCTCCCGTTCACCCATATTCACCCGTATAGTTTTTATTCAAACGTACATAGACACCTGCGACCTGGATGGACGCTCGGACTTCACAAGTAATACCTATCACCTGTGATCAATCACAAGTCAGCTTTCCAAACACGGCGTACAAAGTTCTCGCTTACCTATTTGTCCCATCCCAGGATGCATCACCCAAACCTTCCTCCCCTTCTTCCCATCCAATCTCCCCTCTCTCATCTCCTCATCGACCGCGCCACACACAATCTTGACACGGGGAAACGCTTGCCGGACGACATGAATACCACCTTTCCGCGCCACCAAGCAACACACGAAGATAATGTGGTCCTCTGGAACACCATGATCCAAGAGAACACGGATAGACATAAACGCAGCAGCTCCAGTACCGATCTGGGCATCGAGCAAGAAGACATAGGTGTCTTTCGCTGTATGACGGAACCGGATGTACAAGGGCAATTTACTATGGAGAAGAAGAGGTTCTGCGTTTACTTCGTTTGACTGGATGAGTAAGGTGCCCATGGGAACATCATTGATGACTCGTCGGAAGCCCCGTTCAAGGGCGCAGCCTCTGTGAAGATTGGTTGGGGATAGAGTTCATACGAATGCTGAGAAGATTTCTTACGATCTTTGAATCGAAACGCCGCACACGTACTACAAGTAACATAGTCAGCAACAAAGACATCAAGAATTATACAGCCCCATACCTGATAACCAGCCCTCTTCCCTCCGGCTTGGGCGCCGATGGGAGTAGTGACCGTATGGGGGGCGTAAGGAAGGAATTGCAATGCGTGTTCGACCAGCAGCGTAGCGAGGCGGTCAACGAAAAAGACGAAATCTTGACGCGAGGTATCGTGAGCCCTGAGAATCGTGAAAATGCCCTATAGCGATGATATGAGCACTCGTCCATCTACCGTTGAGAGCGAATGGATACCGACCTCCACTTGTCGCGTAGGTGGAAGTATCGTGAGGTTGAGCTGTTCAATCGGAATCGAATCGGGACTAGGAGTGCTGAGTTTAGGGTTTGCCATTAGCGGACGGAAAGCATTCGAACGTTCTTGGAGCTGTTGTCGAACGTGAGTACATATCAGGTCAATTGCCACTGAGTTATTCGATCCTGGGACGATCTAGGTATGGGTTCATAACCATTCGATGTTTGCAATGTCCAGAAAACTCACAATATCTGCGTACGCAGCACTAGGTCTGACGAAGTTATCGAACGACGGTTTGACGTATCGTAAGTACCTGAGAAGATTGTTATTCATAGGCCTGTCATGTCAAGAATTAGATACTCACTGCTCAAGAATTCCGCTTACATCTCTTCCTCTTTGTTCCACGTCCCGGGCAATTCTTCTCGCCAGCATAAGGTCCGCGTCACATTGCACGAATACCTGAGATAGAAAGGTTGAGACAGTACACATGCAAAGGTCCACGAAACTCGCCTTCAGATCGTAAAGGTCTCGTAGCTGTGGGTCTTGTAGGGCCATTATACCCTCAGCTACTCAATGTGAGATCCAAGGAACTACCATGACGAAACGTCGAGAGGACATACCAATGATAATCGCAGCACCATACAGATACTGCGTTTCTTCCAGTCTCTGATGTTCCGCGAACGAATATATCGGGATATTCGACTGCTTGCAAGATTTCAAGTCCTTCAGGCACTGTATGAGGGATAATACACATCATCTACCCAAGTTTCGACGACTAAAAGCAGGGCCTTAGCCTCACGGCAGCAAACATGGGCATGTCGATAGCACTTGGGTGGTCAAAGTCGAACATATTGGCGTGTGCTAGCTTCAGTTCCTCGGGTGAATGTTTCTTATAGAAACTGTCCTGTTTCACGTCGTGAGGGTCCGATTCCGAGCATTCCTCTCTCCTTAACTCACTTGCGAGAGGATAATGACACTCGGAATATGACCTAGAGATTTGACAATTTGTCGGGCGACATGTGTCTAACATGTGCAGGCGCTGGTTCAGAGCTGGCAAATTCGAACTGAGGGTTTCTTCTACCTTTCCACTCGCAGATCCACCTTGCAAGAGAGATAAGAAAGAGCTATAGAGATGAAATAGATTGATCACGCACCTGCAACACCAATCACAAACGCATCGTTTATCCGTGTCCCGTCCTGCCCATACCTGTATGATCTGCGGTGTCAGGCTTCATTCAAGGAGACTGTTGATGCTGGAATTACCATGGAGGCCGACCGTGCGAGACAAGAACGGTGTTCTTCTTGGACTGCACGGACACCTTCATATCGCCCTCCTCAGTCAGACCCAAGTCTTTACGGGACATGGACACCGTACGCGATAAGCTTGTCGAGGACATCGTAGCCGACTTGCCCAGGCCTTTTATGTATGTAATCGATCTCGGGACGCTGTGGGCGTCGTTCGATGGGCGCGGTCCAAGGACTTGCCACGCTGTCAGTAGTCGACGACGGAAGGGTCGAGTAAATGATAGTGCTGGTTGTGCGATGGAAAATCGCGTGGTCGAATCTGATCTATCGAGGGCGCTTATTTCGATCGACCATCCAACATCTTGTACCAGTACTACATTCTCGTTATTCGAGCAGAAATCCAGAAATAGCACTCTTCATCTCCTCAGCATCCACCTTCCGTCGCTCCCACACTTCGGACTCGCCGCCCGCCAAGGGCGGTCTCTTCTCGTTGCCTAACTCATTCTGACGCCTATCTTCACCCTGACGAACGTGTGGATGAACCCATAGTGGAAGAGGAATCGAGGAACTAGAAGTTATAGCCGCACTACGACTTGTTCGACTTGTCAGCGTCGTATGGCATGAATAACACAGATACGGTGTCAATGAGGACGCAGGCAAAACCTCCGGCTCCTCGTTCTGAGTGGTTGACCGTATTGAGATACGTGTCTTCCACTCCTGAACACCACGTTGGAGTGGACTAGTAAGAGAAGACAAAGAATTGATATGATGACAAGGTGGTAGGTCAACGAAGAACTGACCGTTGACACAGAGCGCAAGCTCCATCCGCAACAAACTTTGGAGCCAGCTTTGAGCACGTTCTGGCAATCGCAGAGACCGTGGATGGATAGTCACGTTCCAGTCCGACGATGAAATCTAGTGACCAAGCTCAGCTACACTCAGTGGCACGTCGGATTACACATTACCTCTTGTCAAAGCCCCAATACCCTGTTTCCCGCCTGTGAACTTATCGCGTCCAACTACTCTCAGTTCGTTCCACCATGCCCATACAGCGCACTCTTTGAGCGTGATGTCCTGCAATGGTCGATTCACGCGAACCGTTGCTGGTCCATTCCCCGACCTACTAGGCGTCCATTCCTCGAATGATTCTTCTCTGACCGTGAAACCGCCACCCTGGGATATTGACGAGATCAACGATATCGAAAGCGAAGTGAGATTCGTGCCAAGTAACAGATGGGATGACCCTGTTGTCCGTGCGGTATGTAACAACAGCAATCGGACGAGTGTCTGAATTGCACTGGGTATCGCTGTAGGGGTTGGGAGAGCCGAGATGTACGAGCGTAGTCGTTGGACTGGATCTGTCTCTTCATTTGAGAGCTCCGACATCAAAAGGGCTAGTGCGAAGTCAACAAGCCGAATGAAAACTTTCGAGTACCAACACACCTTCATTGGAAGGATCGATTCCCAAGTCCCCAGTAGGAGTTCCATCTACCTTCTCCCACCACTGTTCATCAAAGGCATCCTCCAAGCGTAGATGTATGAATTCGAAAGACTTGTAACTTTCCACCACCTCCCGAATTTCCTCAGTCCTGTCCTTCGTCTTCACAACCAATCAACCAACTGAAAGCAAAAAAAAAAAAACCAAAACAAGACTCACCTCAGGAAAAGTGTTACATACTTCCACATAACAAACCGTCGCCTTCTCCCACACAAGCCTGTTCCTCGGATGTGACTTCCCACCTTTCAGCTTCTCTTCTGCGTTCTTAGCACCTTCACTGTCGGGGAAATATATCCTCGAAACGATGTCCAACACAACCGTCGAGCCCAATCCTCCAGAGAACCCAACAAGCAAATTACCAGACGCCTTCAACGCCTTTCGTCGAGGAACATCCGGGGTCGCGTTGATGTGCGGATCCAACGATCGTTTGACCTTCGTGATCAACATCGTTGGGAAACATTCTCTACCGGTGAATTTGAATAAGACGAAAGAGAGCCGTTAGCACTGTGAGTGATCGCACTTGCAGTAGACAGCATGTCGAATGACGACGTTTCCAGAGTTGACTTTACACTTGATGCAAAGCTTGTTTTTGTCGTACTTTGGTCGACCTGAGCGAGTAAAGTGGGTTGGAAAGATACGACAACACAAAAAGTCAAGTACATACGATCCATTAGAGCGTCAGTCTGGAGCGATGGGTTCCCACAAGCCTCGGACATGATGGTAGTGAGTAGAAAAGTGATCTGACTCGATCTGCAGGACGCAAAAATTATTAGACTTCTGATAAGATAAGATTGAACATACGCAAAGCTCAGAAATTGAATTCAAGTCAACGAAACTACAGTATGGTATATCTAGGCTACTGGATAGCATATTAGATACAAACTAGAAGTAGAGAGAATATGGTCCTGATACAAGAAGATAAATCGGACAAGAGATCGTCACAAATAGTCTAGCGTTCAGTTCAACTGCAAGAAACGCTGTACAACTTGCCCTTTCCATCGTCACCGAAGTGAACCACAGACTTGACCCTATTTCCGTCTATGTCAAACACACCTTCCTCATCGCTTTCCTCGTCTTCCGAGAAATTCTTGGAAGCGTATTTACCTCCAAGTACGAGGGCTGTCATGCGGCGTTTGTAGACCTAGCAAGAACGTCAATACTCGGTTGCAGCAGCAAGCGGGCTATCACCCACACATCCAGAGTCCAGTCCGAGTGTCCAACGGTTGATATCCAAGCCTCTGGAAGCAGCGTGACCATAGATGACAGTGGCAGGTTGGCACGGAAGCGAATTCTTCTTTCGCTTCGAGACGGGTTCCGAGAAACCCTTGCATCGATACATGTCTTCATTGTAGAGGTCGGCCCAAGGTGTTCCGTCTTTGCCCCTAAAAAGAAAATATCTGTATCGCGGCCGTCGTAGGGTTGGCAAAGAAACACCCACCTGGTGACCTTGCCACTCTTTCGAACCCCGCGCATGTTGAGCGTCACCCATGGATCGAGGTTCTGAGGGACTTTGCTGAGGACTGCGAGCTCTTGTAGGCGACGTAGGAGGCCCGTCTTGTCTAATACGACGTCATTATTCACGGCATGAGGTACTTTGGGGATCGTAGCGAGAGGTTGGCGTTTATCCCAAGGATCACGTTTCGGGTCGGAAGCAAGGACGCCAGCATGAACGATAAACGTGTGAGCGGACGGGGCGTGGATCCTGAGCGGCCTTGAGACCATGTACTTGTATTCCTCGTCGCTCATCGCTGAAGCAATCTCGTAGTGGTCACCAAAAAGCTGCCAGCCATCTGGGATCTTCTTCCACCATTTTTTGTTCCCTCTGTCCTGCTTCATTTGCTTTGCAACCCACTCGTCTACATCACTCTCATCACGACCTCTGTTGTTCTGGTACTCAATCCATTTATCCGTTGTTTGTAGGAGCCATTGGCGGCCTTTCGGGATAGAATGAATCCAGTTTATCCATGTCCGCCATTCGATAACTTTCTCGTCGTGGTTTCCTCGGACTGCAGTGATGTTGTTGGAGGCCATGAAATGCAAAACTTGCATTGATCCGGTGTGAGGACCCTTCGCAATGATGTCTCCGACGCTAATTAAGGTATCTGACGAGGAGTCGTAAGACACCTTGCCCAACAGCCTCCTGCAAGAATGCTGTCAGCTAGGGCCAGGGAATGTATCGACGTTGTCACGTACTGTAGGTCGTCATATCGGCCGTGAATATCGCCCACAAGGATAACTCGCTTCCGTTCGTCGTCTGTTTACTGCGATCAGGGAGCGACGAAACCGAGAGGCATGTTCTGTAACGTACCCAGCGGAAAATCGTGTTCTGTAAGGGTTTCTACATCTATGTATTTGCTGAAATCGGGGAATCCATTTGCGAAACCAGTCGTTAGGTGAGAGAGGGTGCCCGATAGGTGGGAATTGAATCCTGAAAGGACGAAAAAGAGTACAAAGAAGGTAAGGACAGCATATGTGGCGAGTACCCGAAAGCTGGGTAGCATTGAAGACGATCTAAAGCTGGTCATGGTTAGGGACTGTTAGGGTCGTCCAAGAGTCTTGTTCATGGTCGACTTTGGACAGGCGCCCAGGGTCATATTCAGGCGCTCGATTACGTCTGATCACGTTGAATGTGGGAAGCTTTGATTTTCGCTGGCAACCCCGCCCGATCAACCCCGTTTAGGGACCGGCCGGCTGCTTCACTATTTGCACTGCTCCGCTGCTAACTTGCTGCTAAGACTATTACAGTACTGTCCTCCTGCTATCGAACCATTTCTCTATTTACCCCCTGGCACCTGCAATTCATTGTTCCACATCTTTTTTTTTCTTCTCTCGCGTTACAGTGACCAGTCCATTCTTTCATTCCATGTTTTGTTCCCCTGGTCTTTAGTAAAGGCACTCCAGGCTACCTCGAGCGATCCACATCAGTCCTCATTTCATCACTCAATACAGAATTCAATACACGATGTCAACACCGGGTTCTCCCCATGGCTCACATGGTCATACTCCGACAACGACAACTGGGAGTGGGAGTGGGACGATTTTCGACCAACATCTCAGTCTGGGATTAGGCTTTCCATCCGTAATGGAGTCGACGATGCTCTACAACCGAGTCGTAAGATTCGACTCGGAATGTATCCTCATTCCGGAACATCACAAGTCGAAGCGACCGTTGATGGTCACCAAATCTTATTCTTTACCGTTGTGGAAGAAGAGGTCAACATCAGGAGAGTCGAACCCAGAAGATGCAGGGGAATCGTCGTCAACATCGCCTCCGACGGCAACGACGGGCGGTGTAGTACTCAAACTGCCATTGCCCAGGTGTGTTCCTCATTTCCCCAATAAATGTGTACCGGAATACTCAATGTCACTTTTATCTCGCCATAAATCTCAAGTTTCATGGCAAAACCTTCTCGTTCGCCCAGCAGAACCAGAGAGTGCTCTCGAGCTCCCTGTCTAGTCAACGGAACACCCTCATACTTTCATCATCATCATCAACACCAACGACGACCTTCGAATCCAAACGCGCTACCCAACGCCATACAGGTCGTTGATACCCACCATACTCATATTCTACTAGCTCCCTCATCCCCCTCACCAACACGCACCACTTTCTCAGAGTCCACACTATCCAGCGGAAGCGGGTCCAAATCCCCATTAAGACGCTCACCATCCACACAGTTCAAGGCACCAAGTTCTCCGAACAACGAACTAGGCCCATCCTCACCCCCAAGCGCCACCGTCGCCGCAAGCCATTCGAAAGACAAGCACAGCAAAGACAAAGAACGAGAGCGGGAGAGTCAGAAGATCGCCACGATACCCCTCAGGGCTTGCTGCCCTGACTGCTTTTCCATTACAGAGGAGTCACTAGGCGATCAATGGAAGGAGCGATTTTCTAGGGGCGCCCGACGGAGAAGAGGGAGTAGTGTATCCTCTGCCACCTCAGCGTCAGAAAGTGAGGGAGGTCAAGATGTGGATCCCTACAGTCCCATGGCGAGCTATAAGCCCCTCCGAGAGGCGGTTAAGGAGGAGGCAGCGGAAAAAGAGAAGCAAGAAGATAAGGCTAATACCCATCCGTCAAATGCTAATGCGTCTCTTGCCACCTCGACGTCGGCGGTAGCTGATGACGATGAATTGGAGGATATTCTTGTCACCCCGCTATCCCTTGCAGTACGAGTCGACGAAGTTGACTCCCTCAAGGGCAGTCGCTTTACTCGCCCACCTACTCCTCTAACCGACCAGTTGGATACCGAGGACGAGTCCCAACCGCAACATGCACCACAAGAGTCTCGGGAGAGAGGGAGAGGAATGGAGAGGGAGATATCTACCTCGTCCGTCGGCAGCTCCTCTTCCACTTTCTCGACGACGTCCGGGTGTTCGTCTTCCACTTCGCACGCCGGAGGGTCGAGTACCTCTCTGATTGAGAGTGCCTCTAGTTGCGATCAATCAACCCTCTCTGATCTCCCACCCTCCCTTCGTCGCGCTCACACCCAGCCTTTACCGTCTTCTTCATGTCCATCAGCGCCACCCACATCTTACACGATGGCCACCCGAGGTAAACGGAGACGCAAACCCTCGACTCCGATCAAAGAGGATGAAGAACCTCCCGAGGAGCAGTATGTCGGTTTCTGCCGAGATCGTATACGGGACAGAGGGGATAAAGAACGAGGACGGAGTAAACGCGAGTCCCATCGACTCAAGGCGCTGAAAATCCGCGCTCATGAGGCAGAGGACGACGATAACATGTTGTTCCCGCTACCGAGTCCGAGAAGATCGCCTAGCATCTCGCCGCTAAGTGAGTCTTCTGATCATCAGGATGCATTCAAACCCTTATCAACAATCTCTCCTCTCCAACTAGACACTCCTAATGGGTCGTTGACACCCACAAACGCGAGTATAGGTGGCAGCAAGACGCCCTCCCCCACATCCAGCGTAGGCGCAAGTCCAGCAGCGTCATCGAGCACGGTTCACCTGCAGCCTAATGCCCCCAAGAAGCGTTCTAGATTGGGTCTTGACTCCTCTCCTGAGGGGTCTACCGAGAATGCAAGCGCCGAGGAAGTCGCAGTCGAGACCACACCGTCAACCACGCCTGAAGGGCCAGACAAAGATCCAATGGAAGCCACGGAAGAATTTGTGCTTCCACAATCGATCACGCGAAAGGACCGGGAGAAGAAGGATATCGCCCCACCTCCCCCAAGTCTAGCAAAAGCTGCCGAGATAGCCTTAGCTGAAACGACCGTTGAGCCAGCTTCTCCACCTCTCGAGGAGGAGGAATGGATTAACCTCCGTCCCAAAGGCAGCGGCCATTCCAAGGCGGCTAGCGAACCATCGGCAGGGAGTATGAAGGAACGGCCGAAGAAACTTTCACCCAGAATTCCATTCTCATTATCACCCTCCACTTCATCCTCCTCTTCCTCCACACAACAACGCTCGTCGCCGATACTGGCGTCGTCTACCCCCTTGGCACTCAATACAGGTGTTCGACCAGCGTCTTCCTCCCCGTCCCCCTCTCCGATAGCGAAAACAAGACGGAAGAGTTCGTTGCGGTCGGGTGCGGGTGCGTTCTTCGACATCTTTCGGGGTGTGCCTGGTATCACACCTTAAGTTCCGTTTTGCCTTTTACTGAAAGGCCCCAATCATGTATCTTATGTCCATCCACGAGCTTTCTCTGTTACTCATTGTTTTCCTCATCTTTCGGGTTCATACTTGCTTTTGGAATCGGTATTGACTGTACTCTACATCTTCCTTTTCACTGTAGTATTTCCTTTTTTTTGCTCGGAGGTTCTGTCGCATACGTACCTTACTCGACCTACAACTTAGTGTCAGTGATCCCTTTCCTTCAAAGTACCCGTCTTCCCCAGTTCGTCTCGCGCGTGTCCATGAATCGTTTGGCTCACATCAACCAGTACTTGCACAATTACATACAATCTACATCGACATACATGTATAGGCGATTATCCACATTTCCCCCATCTAACTATTGGTGCGTGTGAAAGTCAAACAGCGACTTTGACGGCCTCCTTCGCTGCTAGGATCTCTTCTCTAAGACGATCTACTTCTACAATATCCTCTCTAGCTCGTGCATCAGCTCCGTACCACTTCCAAGCATTCTCTTTGACAAAGTCATCGAACGACCAAAGATCGTGCTCCAGTCTAGATGGGTCGAGATATATGTAGGTCTCTGTCTCGACTGGCGAGGGGAGCGCTCCTGGTTGAGGTATCGGTGGCGGGTTGGCAGGAGTAAGCGAGGCTTCATCTTTCTTTGAGTACTCCGACATATCGACCAGTGGTTCAAGTGGGTATGTTTCAACCTTTGTGCGGCGATATTCCTACATCGTTCAATTGGTAGGCGATACCACTGATAAGGTATGGGGAGAAGACCACTCACAGAGCCTTCAAAGACGTCTAGGAACAGGATATCGCGCTCAGTCAAGCCAGTGACGAGACATCCTCGTACACATCGTTCATCCCGTTCCAGTTGTTCCACTAGGTTCTCCGATTGCGCGACTTGGTAAGATACAACACCTGGATAATCTTGTTGCTGTCAAGATCTGGTTAGGGCCGCGATGAGCAGAAATCGCGTATTCGTTTATTCACTTTAACTTTATGACGGGTATGTTCCTGTCCAGTTGGAGCCAGATCAACATTGACGATGGTATTCAGTCTAGACTAAAATTGTGTACTCACGAGTAGTACTGCAGGAGAGATCTGAAGGTGACGTCCTTCTACACCTATAACGCGCTGAAGAACCCTTGGATGCATAAGGGTGCCATAGAAAAAAGCATTATAGGTTCGATTGCCGGTCTCCTTCGAGCCTGACATGGTTCAGGTTTGTGCGCAAGAACTCAACGGACCGAGACTCGAGTGAGGCGCCCACGTGAATTGATACTCCGGTTCTCCGGCAATTGAAACGGATATTTACCGATATGTCAGAGACCACTATGGGGCATCATTTAAAAAAGGACTAACATTCTCCAGCATGCTGTTTTTCCCCCCTGGCTTGACCCATGCCCTACAAATCTCCTTTCCCTACCCCGCCACCTGTGGCAGACATTAATGCCCACCATGTCTTCTTCAATCGACCAGATCAAGCTCAATGGCCAGACTTTACCTTCCATATTGAAGCAGAAACAGGCAAGAAACGGATGTACAAGGAGTTCGTCGCTAGAGTGAAAGCCGGAATCACTGCCTTGGGCACTCCAGTCTCTGAGGGAGGACTGGGTATAGAAAGCGAGGAGATGATTGGCATAATGAGCGAAAATTCAATGGTACTTGTGTTCGTGCTAGTTAGACGTTGTGGACCTCTACTGAACCTTACGATATAGGACTACCCTGTTGTTGTGCATTCCCTGCTCGCTCTGGCGACTCCTTTCGCTCTAATCTCGGCTTATTCGACGCGATTTGAGCTCCTACACGCTTTCCGTCTCTCCAAGATCACTAGACTGTTTGTTCAACCTAGATATCTACAGGCTGCGCTTTCCGTTGCGAAAGAAGTCGGTCTTTCTACAAAGAAGATATACATTATGGGGGGTGAAGTTAAGGGCCATCGAAGTCTGAACGGGATGATCGAACGGGTTCAGAAAGTCGGCATCCCGCAGCTGGCCCCGCGCGCCGCCGCTCGAGACACCCTTGCATATCTCGTATTTTCGAGCGGGACAAGTGGTTTGCCGAAGGGTATGTTTGGTTTTCCCTTAGATGATTTACTCCGTGCCCAAAATCTAAAATATACCACCTTAGCTGTGATGATCACTCACGGGAACCTTCTGTATTCATTATCTCAAGCATTCGTTATAATACAAACGATCCTGGCAGTAGCCACGGTGAGTCTTCCGGAGGTTGACCGTCACGAAAACCTCTAACGTTTCAGTAGCCCCCGACTCCCCCGACCCCCGAAGGCATACCCATCGGTCTTGGATTCTTACCTTTCCATCACAGCTATGGTCTCCACGCCTTCTGTTACAGGCATCTTCTCGCCCCAAGTACGGTAGTCATCCTCGCTAAATGGAATGTTGAGGTGGCTCTCAGGGCTATTCCAAAGTGGGTAAAGTGGAAATTCCCGCTGTAGCGGTGATCTGAATACGTCTTTGCTAGGTATCGCATAACTACCCTCAACCTCATTCCTTCAGTCGTGCATCAACTCGTCAACCATCCCAAACTTCCCAAGACCGATTTGAGCTCCGTGACTTCTGTAGGCAGTGGAGCAGCTTACCTACCACCCGAACTTGCTGCTAGATTCTCTGCGTTCACCAAAAACGCGCAGTTTGGTGAAGGTAAGTAGCCTTGAGATGCTCTTGCGAGCTTCGCTGATTGGTCCCTCTATACTCGCAGGCTACGGGTTGTCCGAATGTGTTCGTTTACCCCGACCTTCGAATGGAACATGATACAGGAATACTGACACCATCTCATGATCCACCAGACAATCGCAGCTCTCACACAGCCTTACTCTGGCATCCTCGAGGACAAATACAAACGCATACCAGGTTGTGCCGGTATTCTCTTCCCAGGGATGGAAGCACGAATCGTTCGAGAGGACGGCTCTGAGGCCGACGCGGACGAGGTTGGCGAGCTATATCTCAAGGGAGGTAACATCTGCAAAGGTTACTGGAACAACGAGAAGGCCACACAGGAAACTTTGGTCGACGGATGGTTGAGGACAGGGGATAGGTTCAGGGCTGACGCTGAGGGGAATTTCTTGTACGTCTAACTTTTACCTCCCGGAACTTTTAGTTTTACTGACCGCACCGTGTCTTTTAGCTTCGCCGATAGAGCCAAGGTTTGTCTTGCCGTATTCGTACGATTTCGGATAGATTCACTGACACGTCGGGGGCTTTTTAGGATACTCTCAAGGTCTCCGGGATCCAGGTCTCTCCGGTGGAGATTGAAGACGTCTTACTCGCACAACCTGACAAACTCATTTCAGACGTCACGGTTGCTGGCGTTCAAGGCCACGGACGCACGTCTGACGAGAAGGTTCCTCGAGCGTGGATCGTGTTGAGTGAAGCCGGGAAGGCGAAAGGCGTGTCGGCTGTCGTCAAGGTCCTGGAACAGTGGCAACAGGAGAACTTGAGCAAGTACAAGTGGCTGCGTGGAGGAATTGAGGTTGTGAAGGAGGTTCGTCATTCGCACGCTCTGTGCTCTTCATGTCCTCACGAGTAACACGCCCTCCCTCCTAAAGATCCCGAAATCACCCACAGGAAAGGTGCTGAGGCGGGTCCTTGTCGATCGTTATGAGCAACGTTTCAAGAAGGTGAAGGGGAAATTGTGATATATCCAGACTTCTTCAGACCCACCATGTATTTTTCATCTAACAACATCTATAACGCGCTACCTAGTACCATTCACAGGATCGAGGTGTATCATACACGCTATCTTTATTCGTCGTATGTACATTCAATTCGATACAGATCATTTCAATTACAACGTCCAAAAGACGTTCAGCTTCTAGAATGTGGTCATGCAAGAGGTCTACAATCAACGGTGGCAAATCGATGGTCTGGCACTATTGATCAGCAAATGAACATCAGGTTCATATCCTACGAATCAGCCGGATTTAGTCCGTGCTTCTCGCGTTCAAATTTTAGAACACCTACCATTGGGTGAGAGGCCGACAATTGTGGCTTCTGACTATACTTGTCGCGCAGTAAGTCTCTGACATTATTGAGCAGCTCGATGTAGCTCTGTTGAGGGTTCGCAGCTGCGAGGAGTAGTCCCAGTAAGTGGTCATTCCAGATGGAGATCAAACATCCTCGTCTCACTGAGAGTAGAAATGAAAGCCTACGAGAACAAAGAGGTAGAGATTAGATGGTCTCCCGACAACAGCACGCTCAAGGAAGAAAGCAACGACTCACATAGCTCATAGCACCGGTCGCTTGTCCAGCTTCGACCGTATCGGCACTGGTCTGCGAGTCCTTACATCCACTCCAAGAGATCTATACCAAAGATCGTCAGTGCCTATCAAAGTTAGCAGGAGGTCCCACCGCTCACGCAATCGGCCGGACTCGTCTTCGTCGCCCTGGATATTTCCTGAGCCTTCTGTGACTGTCCAGTAGCAGTCTTGAAAAGTCCCATGGCAGAGGAAAAGACTCCTCCCATGTCGCCCCGCGCGTAGGAGGTGGCGGCGGAAAGGAGACCTTGGCCTGCTTCAGCGACCAGATTCGGCTCTTTTATCTTACCTTCGGTGGAATACTGGTTTCACAGTGGCGGTGAGTCATCAATGTATGTGCGGACGCTCTTGTGGGACTTACGATATAGGGAAGGTCTACGAACGAGTGACGATGTGGTTATAAGAAAGAAGTGCGTTGACCGAACATATCAACGACGATACTCACCGAGTGCGGATGCGGAGTGGCATGACTTGGGTTATCGTTAGCAATATTGTTTATAGCACGGATAGAACGAACTCACGTCGAAGATGGCCGTGAGTCTGCAGCCCGCTGGCAGGGGTTTGACTAAAATGTCGTGAATGAGCTAGTCAAAAGTAGAGTCGAGTAAGCGTTGCTAATTCACGCTTAGTCTGTATCGTGGACTTACATCGTCAACGATATGACCATTCTCTTCGTGATCAAGCTGCGTGTGGGCGGTTAGCTGAAGTCTAAGATTAAGATGAATCGGAGGTCCTACAGGATAGATCACTGGGAATGATCAAAGTTAGATGTCACTCTTTAGAACACAGAAACACGCCCATGAACGCACCTTCATCATACCCATCGTCCTCATCCCCGTCCAAGTCCTCCGTCTGGCCTCCGTGTCCGGAGTAGTGGAAGAACAACGAATCGTCCGGAGCAGCCCCTGCGACCAACCAATGCATCGCTTGAATCTAGGTACCCGTGATTGGCGTCAGCGACGGATGAAGCGGAATATACGATCGGGTATGAGGTGTCAAGATCTAAAGGTGAAGAAAAAAGCTCTCACAATGTTCTCTCCCGTAGGTATCTGACGAGGATTAGTTGCATCATCGGTAAGCATTACGATGTCTTCTCGCTTGTACCCGAATTGTGCTTTAGCAGGGACGAAATTTGTGAATTACGTATCAGAACGGTGAAGGAATCACTAGCACTTACTGCACAAAAAGTTAGCTATGTTATTTGCGTCGTTTATACACCCTTGCAGCTCTCCGTTCCTCCCGATGTAGTTGATTCCGATCTGAAGGGAGGCGGTCGACGTCGAACACGAGACGAAAATGACAGGGGGGACATACACAGAGAGCTTTCTTTTTCCCTGTACACTGTGAATACTGAAAGTACGGCTGCCGACTTTGATGGTCCGAGCCCTCGAATTGTGGTCCGTAATGCTGGGCCTGAGAGGGCGGCATTGGAGGCGGACCACCCGGATGGAACTGACTGGCGTATTGTTGATTTGCGTAGGATCTGCGAATACGGGAGACAAGGGGAGGTTGGTACAAGAACAAACAGGCGTGATGAGGCAACGCACTGTCCTGGGTACCCTTCCCGGCTTGCATGATATTGTCGACCAGGATATGCGCTGCGTGAGACTGGCGGTGGGTTGCCGTATGGTGGGCCGTACCCAGAGGGGGGAGGGCCTGGAGGTGGGCCGTACCTATGTAGTGGGAGTGGGCATATTTGTACGTAGCTCTCTAGCTCTCAATGATAATTTACTCACCCCCCATAACCAGGGGGAGGTCCGCCTGGTGGCGGCCCATATGACGGGGCATATCCAGGCTGAAATCCTCTCTGAGCACTAAACCATGACTCTCCTGAGCAAAAACAAAGAATTTTGGTGGGTGGTGCACTCACGTCGGGAATCTAGGCGAGCGATAATTATAATCGAGCAAAACATCAATGAGACAAGAAGTGAGATAGATCGCATATTTCCTGCTTACGGAGGTGGTCCTGAATTGTAGCCGTTGTTCCACATATTGCTTTTGCGAGAGCTAGAAGTGAGAGATAATAGGGAGACTCGTGAGCGCAGGAGGTAAGGGGTTCTTCAGAATCAAAACAACTTGAACCCGGCTCAGCTTCTGAACGTGAACGACTGCGCACCGTGTCAACTTGCGGGGTTTATTTACTGGCACTGATTTCTCCCGGCATCATGATTCTGAAGGGCACGAAGACATTGCCAAGCTACGCCACGACACCCTGAATCGAACTCTGTCAAACTTGGCTCGCGAGGGAAGAAAACTGCCATGGACTATGAGATCGATGAGCTGCACGAAAGGTTCAATAGCTCCAGGCTTGTCGTTGATTGTAATTCGTGAACGACCGGACCAAGCTGACACGCGAATTTCAACCTGTCATTGAGGTGGTGGTCCGTGGAGAAGGAAAATTCGGCCCGCTCATCTTCGCAGGGCCGTGATCATGACGTCGGCGTCATGATATTGGGACGCCAACGCCATGCTCGGAGGCGGGGCTGAGCTGCATGCTCACCCACGCTGTACCGCGAACAAGAGTCACACCTAAAAATTGGAAACAAGTACCCTCCGCCTTGATTGGCCCGTGGATAAACCAGCTCGACCCCAGCTCGGTGTATGGATTCGACGACCTCCAATCGTAAGGTGGAGCCTCAGCGCTCAGCGGCTCAGCCCAGGCGACGGCCAAGCATCTCATTTCCGTGGCGGCCGTATAATAACCGTAACTAGAACCTCCATCTCATCACCAATCTTCCCTTCATATCAAAGACCCTCACCTGTCTGTGAACTCCCCGCTCACCCATCTGTTCACCGTTGTTCCCCTCAAGCCTTGGAACGTGTCTGGAGGATACCAATCTCCCCACTCTGAACACAGCTTGCGGAAGACCATCAGCAGGAAACCACAAGTGAAATAGTCACACCTAGGGAGGTTCATTGAGAATCAAACTATCGGGATATATCGCGATCACTGTAGTACGTTCTAAACTCACTTTGGGTTCTCGCTCTCGCTCTGGTTCCTTTGCCTGCCTCCTCTGCCCCATCATTCGCAACTCGTGTCCTGGCGAGCCCATAATATATTTCTCGCCTCTGTCATGTCAACTTTTATCCCTGTCTTCGTCTTCCCCATCTCCAAAGAGGTTTCCTCCCACGTCTGTCTTTCTACTTCTTCGCGCGCGCAACAGCCTCTGTAAACTAGCTCACCTGCGTCGTGCTCATTGGAACAGCGACAGCAGCCCTTAAGAGATTGTTGACCCTCATGCACCAGGACATGTTTCCACCGCTCCACCACTTTGGGGTAGAATCCAAGCAACTCGTCGAAGTCAAGTCCATTGTTGCGTCTTATAGTCTCTTGTACTCTCTGTATATGTCGGTCACGACGAGATCTGTTTAGCCCCGTTCATCAGCATCTGAGCGCTGGTACTTGGTGCAAATTTTGTTGTTCACTTCCTCTTCGAACCGCTCAGGGGACAAGGACTTCGCTTTATCTTTGGATCTTATCGATCATCGACTGCACCGTCCCGTGTTTGAGGGCGGTGCCCTCATATTCGACAAGCTCATCTTTGCATATTTTTTTATCAACGTGCTCTTTATCTTCTTGCTGCGGATTTTAGAAATGACGGCTCAGTGCGGACGCAGTCAGTACTTGGAGTAATGGCGCACCGTCCATCTGCGTTACAGACAGTTAACCCCAACCAAGTTCGTTCGCTTATTCCTCATGGCCAGAAACATCCCACAAAACGCGTGAAACGTCTCCATTTTCGCCTTCATGGGTCTCCCCTGCATTTCATGAGCGGCACATATAGCAATCGGAGGGAATATGTGTTCAAGTGTTAAATGAACATGACGAGATCTCAACCATGTCATATATGTTCTATGAAAACATGAGGATCACTACGCACCGGTCCTGTAAGAATCTGACGAGGGATGCCGGCTGGTGCTGTACAGCCGAGCAAATTTGATCGTACACAAATCGAGAGTGTAGGATGAAGGCGACACGCAAGTTTAGCAGGGTTGAGCATGACAATTGATGTAGTAAGGCATCGCGATTCACGATGGTCAAAGTGGTGAAGAGCCGATTAGAGTAACCGAGTTCAATCGGGATGACCTAGAAACGTGGCAAACTTAAGGTCGAGCCAGCACCTGATCGTGCCACTGTTGTCTTAAAGACTCCGACTCCAACTCCGACTCGCTGGAGTGCAAAATGGGCGCCTTGGGCGCCTTGAGCGGTGCTTTTAACTTCCTGGATTTTGTCCTTTTCTTTTTTTCTTCAGGTTGGGACGAAGCGTCACAATGTTCGCCGTCGCTGGCCAGCGCAGGCCAACAGAGAAGGCACAGCCCTCCAGTTGCTAGCATCTGGCCGACAAAGTCAGTGCACCCTTCTTCCCGCATGCGGAGCAGGGAAACGAGCTGACATCGCTAGGACCTAGAACCGCCTGTAGGACTGCGTTAGTGCACATGCACCCCGGTGAATGCATATCATCCGAATTCGTGAGGTTTAGAGCGTCACGCGTGTTCCACGGTCGAGCGGGTTACTTTCCTCTACATCCCCCCATACCCACCAAACGGCCGTCCTCCATGCCACAAGCCCAGCTTATAGGCTCTCCACTACATACTGCGACTACGAAGATGTGCCATAAATTATATGCCATCGCAAGAATGAGGTAAAAAGTGAGTCGTCGTACTAAGCTTATGTCGAATATCCGAGACTCGGACATTCAATAAATAGAGAGTCGCCACATCCTACAGCCCGATATTAGCGAGGACTACATGTAACTACAAATTCGAACTGGAAGGATTGCATCAGTGACCTCAACTCGATTGCTCAAATATTCTCTTCGTCCTCACCCAATTCGACTTGGTACGCGGTACCAGTGTGGACCACGCGGGGACCAGCATTTCAACGTCCAATGCAATGTCCACCAGCATAGTTGCTGTTGTTGTAGCTATTGGTCGTGAAGGAATGCGTTTCGTTGCTGCTATTGTGCTGGTTACCGGCGACGTTATTGACGCGGATACTTCCGGAAAAAGACGCAGAGTTGAAGTCAGGAAACGTAGTGTCGAAATTACTACCCCCACTTCCAACCCCTCCATAATCGCTGGTCTTACTAGCTTCGTTACTCGTGCTCCGACCACGGTCCGCCTGCTGCTCGGCCATCCTCGCTATCAGCTCGCGGATGGTGATACCCGATTGAAACTGCTTAGTGAGTCGCGTCAGTCTAGACCCTAAGACATATAACTTTGAGACTGATACGAAACTCCGAATATGTCCAGACAATGTTTGAGGCCGTCTTTGTACTTCTGGATTGCTTCGGAGTCCGATTTGTAAGTCAAAAGGCACGAAAATCGATTTCGACGCGATTGTTGTGCTATAAAGTCCCGGATTTGTTCCATGATGGAGCTAGAGATGTCATCATTGGTCGCAGGTCAATCAACAGAGGACCTTGAATGCTGTACCTCAAAAGCTGCCCAAGGTTCTCCTCTAGGTCGGTGGACAAGGACTTTCCGTCGTTCACGAGGCCCTGACAAGTCGCGTTGATGGCGTATACGAGCCCGCAGGTATCTGTACCCAATTCTTTGAATTCCTCTTTGTGTCCTCTCGACGTCTAAGACTCCAAGGTTAGTCCCCGCAGATCAAAAAAGTTCACAACGTACTTGCACGGCCTGTAGTATTTCCAACGCAACGGATGAAATATCGGATAGGCATGGCACAGGAGGGGAACGTGCGATGTCCTGCAAAGTCTTTAGAACTATTGTCGATACTGCCGGGGATATACCGGCGAGAGCGTTGTTGGCTGAACTGTCGGATGTCTTTTCGAACTGTTTGTCGGAAGTGTTCTGTGAAGGGTAGAGGAAAGTCATCGCCACAAAGCCTGAGGTGAGTAGTGCAGTGAAGTGGTGGTGGCATCGTAACTTTTATACAAAGTACGGCCAAGTGCTATTGCGGCGCCAAATAAGGAAGGATGAGTGTGACAACTACATTAACGTTTTCTGGTGAGCATTTCGACGCCAAACCGTCTCTATGAATCAATTCAGTTTTCAATATTTTCAGCAGTAGCATGTGTTGGAACATCAGGCGTCATAATTTCCCCCCTGCACATCCCCGTGCAACCCAACTTCACCTCAACTAAGTAAGTATATCAATGATCAGATCCACCCTCCAATGGCTCGATGGCACCAGATTGGCCTCAGAATCAAATGACCCAGATGAGGAGCCTGACGGTTGCCGTGCATACCGTGTTTGAGGCTGCGAGTCCAGCACATTTTCAGTGGACGATTCGGTTTCGGAGTGTAGTAAACAAGGAGTAATTAAGCAGCCTCATCGCCCCCTCCCCCCTACCACATATACATTGTTCTCAGGACCTCACAGCTTCGGGGAGGACGCTGGTACAACAACGCGTAATGGAGGCTCCAATGCACTGAGATATATAGGGATATCGTGTTGAAGAAAACACGGGCGCTAAGACTCGCAAGAATGACTTCAAACTTGCTTCAGCTTCGCCGCCACCGGAGCCTCCTCATATTTAGTACTAAGCCCGGTGAAACGATACACAATAGGTCCTGGTGTCCCGCGAGGTCCAAGAAACCACCCAATGATAACAATAGTACTTCCAATCGTCAACTACCAAGCGGGTCAGATGACTCATGAGGAAATGATTTTGAGGTGGATATTGTCGACGGGCCACGGCGAACTCCGAGAAGAGCTGGCGATTGTCTCATGTTGCATTTCAAACGTAGCAGTGCCACATGAAACTCAGACTGTCGTCCCTCATGCATCATGGAGCGAGAGGCAGGCGACTGAGGACTTCAGTTTCGATCGCTCCGAAGAAAGTTTTCCCACGGTCATGGCACGGTGGCGTGTGGGCCTTCGGTGTATGTTTCTTGTAAACTATATTCTCGCTGTCAAAGATGCCTAGATAATTCTACTAATAATCATTCTAGAGCAGTTGAAATTGGATTCTCTTTCCTTGAATTCATTGAATGAACACTGCGAACGGGATGCATTCATGCGCACTATCGAAACAGAAATCCGGGCACTCAGTCAATCCAAATGGCTCAGTGACTGCCTTAGCCTAGGTTCGTCAATCAACTCCTGCTCATTGACAGTATTACCAAAGGCCTGAGCAAGAGATGCATAAGAAAACTGGAGACTCGAGAGGGATGACGAGTACTAGCATTTGTCGATGTTTAGACGTTGATTGTCGATCACGGCGAGCATCTCGACGTCGACGGATTAGTATCACTGGCATTATCGAGGGGGAAAAGGCCTTGCGTTGTTAGGTGTCTTATTCTGACTCGGTCCTACTACAAGGGAGCCCTTCTCGTCGCGGCCCATACCAGAAGTGACACCCAAGCGCGCTTGAACGCGGCCGTAGTTCCTGAAGCGCCAAACCTTGGACCCGACGGCTCCACTGAATGCCTCCTCCGTCTCTGAATCCCTCAGCGGTGCACTCTTCGTTTTGGGCACCTGCAATATAGCACAACGAGTCAACGAGTTGGTATACAATAAGTCAGAGCCACGGAGAAATGAGGAAGCCTATGAATGCAGTCAATGCGCCACTCGTTGAAACGATACACAGCATACACCGAAGAAGACATATGTGCCAAATCGGGAAGTTCGCTAACTGCAAGGAACATTAACATATTGTGCACGGAACCGATAGCCACCGATAAAGTTGTTCTTTTTTGAGATTGATAGATCAGCACGGCACAATGATAGGCTTTACACATATAAACATACCCAGTTCGAGGAAGCGGCGATGGAAAGACCTTTGCCAGGCATTACGAGGACTAATTTCCGTCTTGATTTCCGCAATCATGATTCGCGTGCTGGGCCCCATCCAGTCTGTACATGTTGAAACATTGATGACTGGGCTTCGATCGAGGACAACGCGCAAACGGAACTATGTCTCCACCGGCAGGAAGAGCTGTACGAAAGTGCAAGCCACCCGACCAGCTGCTATTGAGTTTGTGGAGAAGCAATAACCGCTTTGACAAGAAGAGACACGCCTCAGGCCTCAGTAATGAAACGACGAGCGTGCGTACGATAGCCATGATAGATGAGTCTTGATATACCTGTGGCAGCCACATGGCTGCGGGAATTCAGCGAAATGAAACAAACTGATGAAGTAGGGCGTACGCGACCATGAGGAAGTGCTTGATACAAAGGTGATCTATGTTCAAGCTGGTCGCCTTGAGCAACGACGGGAATGGCAGAAAAGAACACGCTATGTGTAGGCGAGACGAAGGTGTAGCTTGAGCGTACTAAGAAGTAAGGTGTTGCAAGCTGCAAGTCGCGATGAGGGAGATTGCATCGTCAGGTTGCGTCCGAGTTAGTCGCACAGACAGGTTCATTAAGCTTGAAATTTGCGTATGATCCGGGGATGTAGCGGCACGATGGAAGAGGTGCAATCCCAATGAAAAGTCGGTCGATGTAATCCGACGTTATCTGACGAGACCGAAGTACCAACGACAGTCCAGGCAAAACTCGTCAAATGCATTCGATAACGTTGTCGATTTCGGTGCTATTCAACGGGATTCCGACGAGTAGGTATTGTGCGAAATTTGAGATAATTTTGTTCACTGGTAGTCGGGTAGTGTCGAAGTAATGATGCATTCTGGTGTAGATTCAGGCTCCTAGAACCAGCCTCCCGCGGTGAGGCTAGCGATATCAAGTGGGAATAAGGACGGGGAGTGGCATTAACCACCATGCGTAATGAAGATTATGTTAGAAAACCTCTTAGCCAATCAGATCAAAAGAAACCTGGGGAACGCCGGGCGAGGGACCTCAAAACTTTCTACTGATCTGATTGGACAAACAAAAATCCGACATAATATAGATTACATTAAACTCTCCCCCGCCTGATACCCCTCATATATCACCCCTCGCCCTACGTTGGGCTGGCTTTGGGAGCCTGGTGTAGATTGAAATATTGACCCTGCCTCTACCCTTGATCTCGTTCTTGCCACTGCCCTCCCCGCCCCCTTTCTCTTCGTGACTCGTAAGTTCCCTCGCTGTCTTGACCTCCGCCCGTCCCACTCTATGCTTCCTCGACCTTGGGCGAGGAAGGCTTTCCCCCAACGTTGATAGGAGTAAGTTAGTCAGAGCTCACGTTTGCTGTACTGGACGCCAGATTGCGCGCCCGGCAGATTTCTGACAAGCAAGGTGACGAACAAAAATTCATCAGGTTCTCTGGATCTTTCTGATCAGCCTCAATCCTGCCTACCGCTCATTGAGATTTTGCTATAGGCTGTCTCAGAAGGTCCTCTTATCCACGGGTGGCTTCCCACCTTGTGTAAAGCCATAGGACTGGACCGAGTAACGATTTCGGTGTGAGAACATTCACCGCATATTTTCTGCTGGAAGTAGCGTGTATCTTCGGGGCCAGTTAGTGCTACTGAACTCTGGAGAGTAGTAAAACAAAAGAGGCGAACCTATTGCCCTGATAATCCCAACTGTACCTCATTACTCTGATCGTCACCGGGCCTCACCCAGATTCTGAGCGTTCTACCGCCTTGGAGAGATAGGTGATGCAGAGAAACAGTGAGATGATAGTGGGAAAGAACGACGGTTGCATAAGGTGACGGAGAGGTTCATGGTTGCGCATGGACCTGCACTACCAGGGTTCGACAGTGCTCAAGGCGAGGCGAATATGCCGGAGTTCTTCTGTACTGTGGTACGCCGTAGACGTTGGATGATCGAAACTAGTCGTTTGTCAAGGCATAACTTGTCACGGTCACAAGGAGCACGGGATGCGAACTCGTCAGGAAACGGACTGCGAAGTTGAATCTGACTTGACTCTCGCCAAGCTTCAAATGCTTATGCAATCGGTGACATTCTGCAAGCAGTGCAGAGTAGGAATACCTGGACCGGATTATAGAGGATTGTTTCAAGACTAGTGCAGAGAGGAGAGGCACAGCAACTTGAGCCCAGTGTCGAACTGCGTTTGCCTTCCAACTTCTCCTGCCTGGATGCTCAACCACACTGCGATTATTTTGTGAATAAGGTACAAATCATGTACTAACACAAGCCCGGGATCCAAGGCCGGTGAGACGTTGTTTGGCTATCGTCCGAGATCATTCGATAAATATCAAAGCCCTGGAAGGAAGGATCGCATCAGTACCTTTAGCTTGATAGCTTTCGAGTCTCTTAACTCTTACCTGATATTTGAGAGCCCCTGGCTGTCGTGGGCTACTCGGAAAGTGGCGCTTCAACTTCCAACGTAGCGCACACCAACATAGCTGCCGTTGTTAAAGCTGTTGGTTGTGAAGCAATGACTTTTGTTACTACTATTGTGCTGATTGCCAGTGACGTTATTGACGTGAATGTTTTCAGGAGATGACAAAGAGCTGAAACCAGGGAAAGTGGTACAGAAAACTGGGAAATCGCTGCCCACAGGCTTTGCATCCCGACGATCTTCGTGACTCCTGTGTTGACTGCGGCTCGTACTAAGATCTGCTTGCTTTTGCTCCGTGATCCTTTTCGCCAGTTCGTGGATGGTCAGATCCTTGTCTCGAAGCTACACGGTGAGTTCCGTAAGTTTCGACCTCAGGACGCTTGAACAGACTGATACAGAACCTTGAATATTCCCAGATAGTGATCGAAGTCGTCTTTATATTCTTGAATAACTTTGGTATCCGACTTGTACGTCCAAAACCGCGAAAATCGGCTTCGGCGCAGCTGTTTGGCGGTAAAAGTTTGGATTTGTTTGATGGATCTAGAGATGATTAGCCCCAGTTCAAGCAACAGAGGACCATGGAAATCGCACTTCGAAAGGTGTCTGAGGTTCTCTTCTACGTTGGTGTCCAAAGGCTGGCTGTCCTTTGTGAGATCTTCACATGTGGCGTGTATGGCGTACACGAGCTCGCAGGTATTTGCACCCAATTTTCTGAAATTTTCTTTATTCCCCTTAAGCGTCTAGTGTTCGGAGATCAGCCTCTGCTGTTCGAGAAGGTTTTTTGCGTACCTGGACGGCCGCTAGCATCCCCAACGCAACTGACGAAATATTGGATAGGTATGGCACGGGAGCGGAACGTGCGACGTCCTGCAAAGTCTCCAGGACTGGGACCGATACTCCGGATATAACAGCGAGAACATTCAAGTTCCTTGTACTCTCACTGTCAGACACTTCTTTGCAATGCGATCGTTGCTGGGGCTTGGAGTTCAAGTAGAGGGAGGAGCACATTGTCGAGAGTGAGTGGTCAGATAACGAAGCACCAAGACGCCCAGTCAAACCCTTTATACCTACAAGTGCAGCTCATATCCACAAAGAGAATCCTTGGACTCAACGAACGAGTCGTGGTGTATCATGATGACCACACACACATAGGTCGATCGCCGTTCATATATCATACATAGCATAGTGGGGCGTAGAGTCGGAAAAATCGACACCGACATACGTAACAAAAAAGAACGAGTGCGTAAAGTTATACTCAGGCCTCGCTGCGGGGCCCCGGAGTCTTTATCGTCGCTTCCCGTGTACCAGAAACTAAGCCCGACCGCAGTGGAATACCACTGCCGCCGGTATTTTAAAGTTACCGCTGATCCAATTCAGGACAGTTCAGACTCCGGCGGTGGTTCCATCAAACGCTTCCATTTCCTCCAGTATTACGCCTACAATTGTAGCGACGAGTAAACGAAGTCGTGCATAGCAAATTAGACTTGGGATCGCCCAATTTGAATCCACCCCGATAGAAATCGCAGGCAGACCAGTGTACTGCACGGAGAACACTTTCGCCGAAGATGATGATGAATGTGCTAAGAAAAACCAGACAGGTTTCAATTAATCTAGGATGGACCCAGCCTGCACCGCTAAACTGATATCAAACTTGTATAAACTCACCAAAACCAAGGGGCAAAGGTAGGCTCGGTGTTCGGAATGTGGTGGGCCTTTGGAGGTTCTCAAACCGGATGTCAACAACGATTAAACACACTGTAACGGCTGAAATACCTGATAATAAACTGGATTAAACGAGATCTAAACAAAGCCGTGTAGACAAGACAACGGATGAGAACAGACAGAGATAAACAGATTTGAACAAGATATGAACATGTGGAACTGTGAGTCTGGACATGTAAACTGCAATGAAAGGAACATAAACCCCAGTAAACCCGTTTCAAACGAGAGGAACCAATCGCAAACCATTACGCAAGTTGTGCATTCTTTCGCGCCTGCTGACGGGTCCTGCCCCGCACCTTTTCAGGTGACCTCTCCAGCGTTCCCTTCGCTGGCACAAGGCGAATATCCCGATGCTGCTTGGTTGTCTTCCTCTTCTTCTGCTGAGTGACATTCCCTGCCGCCTCCTTGTCAAGCACCTCTTCCACTCCCGACTCAGCAGCCTTCTTCTTTCCTTTCCTCTTCTTAGGCTCAGCTACGACACTCCCTGCCACCTCGTCAACCGCCTCTTCAACTTCCACCTTCTTCCCTTTCCTTTTCTTAGGCTCAGATGTGACATCCTCTACCGCCTCGTCAACCGCCTCCTCGACTACCGACTCGACAACGTTGTTCTTTCCTCGCTTCCATTTGAGGCTCGGGGGGCAATTCAAAACTTTCAAAACTAGTATATCGGGTTCACGGGCCGGTTGGGTGTGAGGTACGGATGTCTTGGATGGGGGACTCGGCAGTGGCGATGGCGGTGGGGAAGATGTCAGAAGAGTTGAAGTCGGGAGGTGATGGTGGTAGTGGAGAGAGGGGGAGCCTAGGTCAAATGCCACCACCATTGACACCACACGATAGACATGCCGGGACCCGCCACCCATGAGTCATAAACAAGACAAAGAAAGGGAGTAGCCGGACATTAATCGAAATCATTGACCATATGAATATGACTTCAGGCCCGAGGGGGCCACTGTTCGTCTATTGTCCTGTTGGTGCCACACGTCCCGCACCCCTCTTGGCCCGCAACCACCACCATCGGGCTCACACCACCCAACTCGTACCTCCTTAGTGACCCACTGTCGTTCCCGTCACCGATGAGGTCAAGCTAGAGGTCAAAAAAAGGCATGAAGAAAGCTGCAGTGAGCTATGGCAACATGAGAGCCAGGTGAGTGAATGATTATTAATGGTTTGAACATCGGAGCTGATCATATACCAGCTGGTGCCATCGGTCCTCAGACCGCTGTGGACACAGGTGGACCAAAAGTTGTCTAAGTGCCCGTCTTTTTAGGGCGACACGACCTGCATTCCGCGACCCTACATGCCATGCAACCGGCTTCGAAGACGTACGGGAGGAGGAAACTGGGGCTAAGAGGAAGCGGGACGGGAAGGAATCGGATGACAATGCATGAAGTGAGCCTAATCGTGGTTTTCTGGGGTTTGTTCGTAGTTGGAATCTGCACTTAATCGAGTCTATATCGGCTGTTTAAACAGGTTTATCTCGTGGTTCAAAGTAGTTGGAATGGCTGGGACTACTCGCTCATGGCTTGTTTACATCGCCCTTGGTTAAACTAGTTCAATAATTACCTAATACCTATTACTATCGCGAAACTGGATTCGTCGCCATGCGTTGTTGTACTGTAGGTTTAATGGTGTTTAACTTAGATTTGAATGGGTTTACTGACAATGGCTAAGTCCTATGTAGTTTATTGAAAACTGGTCCCGTTGTAGGTGCTAATTTGATCGTTGGAAGTAGCTTGTCAAGTCAAATTGGTCCTAATATCTCCTGTACGTGCATAATGTATTCTTCGGCTTCCCGTTCTTCGTGTGTTTCTCTTCGATTTCATTGTTGGCTGGCTGGCCAAAGGTTACGACGCATATGGCAGTTGAGGACAGCTTGCGCTCAAGTGATCAATGAACGGTCCCTCACGTCAAGCTTCAAGACTGAGATTATATGTCACCAACTCTATCTTAAGAGATGTAGATCATTACTTACCGGCACCTCGGTAATGCCACTGGCCGATCCCGCATGATTTCGAAGATGAAGGTACGTGTAATGCTCTACGACTGAGCGAGGTTAGAAGGAACCGACTCGTCTGAGCAAGCCTGAGCAAGCTCAGCATACTTGGGGTTGATTTATTGAGATAAGTCATCGCGTTAGTTGGGATGGTAAAGGGCGATCAAAGAGCAGTAGAGAATGAGTCCTTAGGTATATGGGTACTTGAGTCGTGTATAGTTTGTGAGGCTCGAAAGAGTGTGACAGTGTAGCTGGGGCATTGGTCCAGGGCAGGTCAAAGCGATAAATTTGGGCTCATGATCAGCGCGAGATTTCGATTAGGTCCCACCGCCACGTGAACGGGACTCGGACCGATTCGGGGAGCTTACCTTCGTTGCCTTTCAACACTCTCCACGCTCCATCTCTATCATCGCACACTTCGACTACGAGGATTATTCTGGAGATGGTTACAGATTATAATATAAAATGAGGTCCGAGGTAAGTCGTTATACTAGGAATGACTTTCGCCACTGCGGTTGTACTAGCCGTCAGCGACGTTATCGACCCGGAAGTCCTTAGAGAATGACCCAAAGCTAAAACCAGAAAAAGGAGTACGGAAGCCGCTCTCCTCACGTTTGGCTTATGACTGATCTTCAACAGGTTCATCGTTCGTGCTTCGTACACGGTTCGCCTGCTGTTGTTCCTCGATCACTTCGTAAATGGTGATATCCGATTGAAGCTGCTTGGTGAGTCTCGTAAGTCTGGAAATTAGGACTCAAAGGGACTGATACGGAACCCCGAATGTATGCAGACGGTGCTTCAGGTCGTCTCTATATCCCCGAACTGCTTCATATTCCGACTGGTTCATCAAAAATCGCGAGAATCGACTTCGGCACAACTGTTTGTCGATATAGCCTTGAACGTGTTTGAGGAACCTAGAGGTGTGAACATTGGCCGTGGTTCAAACAACAGTGGACCGCAAAATTTTGACCTCCAAAGCTGTTCGAGGTTCCCCATCAGGTCTGCAGACAAGGCCCCGTTGTTCTCCGTGAGTCGGAGACAGTTGGCGGTTATGGCGTATACAGATTTGCAGGTATCTGCGCCTAGTTTTTTGTAACCCTGTTCGTTTTCCTTGAATTCCTAAAGCTCGAAACTTAGTCCCTGCAGGATGAAAATGCCTATCAACGTACTTGCACGGTCTCTAATATCCTCAACGTGGTAGATGACACCACGGATAGGTATGGCGCGGGGGCCAAGCGTGCAACATCTCGCAAAGTCTCCAGAACTAGGATCGATATTCCGGATGCGGCAGCGAGGACATCGTTTGCTGTACGTTCGGCCATTTCTTCGGACTGAATCTTGGACTTTGTGCTCGAGGAGAGGAACCACTGTAGTGAAAGTGAGTGGTTTGCCAATGAAGTGCCAGGACTTAAATACTTCCAATCGCAGTCGAGGTCTACATAGGATTTCTTTGTGATGAACGGATTGTAGCAACGATGTAAGTATGACTACACACGTAGTTCGATCGTTGATCATGGGAGACAAAGTTCCGGGAAATTGATTGCTGTCCGACACGTAACTAGAGCAACTTAATCGTACTCCTACTCAACTCTTTGCTATGAGCGAGTCCTTTTCGATTCCCGTGAAAGTCAAGGCCAAGCGCACCTGGGTATCCAGATGTTGCTGATCTACCAGTGGGCCGGCCCATTGTTTTCACCAAATACTTCTTCCGTTTCCTTCGGTGCTACATCCTTTGCCTCGGATGTCTACAACACAGAAACGAATAAACCGATCAATGCATAAGGAACTAGACCTCCGATGCACTCACAAACGGTCATACTTCATGCAGAAGCCGCCAAGAGATGAGAGAGCTGTGAAGCTGTAAAGCGTATATATGAACATATAGATCAGATCACCGCACATTCATCTATGTAGAACTTACGCGAAAGAGTGCGGTCGAAGATTTCTGATCATTGGAAGAGAAACCTGACTGACTTAGAAGTGGTGAGTCACGGAACCATTATTCGCCAATAAAATTGTTCATCATTGAGATATGGATTGCCACGGCACTACGACAGGCTCGACGATTGGAACTACCAGGTTCGAGAAAGTAGTCGTAGAAAAACCTTTGCCACGAGCGTAGAGGGTTTGAACTTTGAAGCTTCGGCAACAGTGACCAATGTGACGCGCGGCCCCATCTAGTACATCCGAGGCCTGTTGGTGACTTGCTTTGGACGGAACAGGCTGCAGTGTCCTGCTGGAGGGCGTCTGGTCCGCTATGGTCGCAAAAGGTTCATTTGGTTTCGAGATTGGGCACTGTGGTAGGGGTATGGGCGGCGTCGTGGGAGGGCGTAATCTCAGATTCCTAACGAATAGTCTGGTCGACGCATCTCGACAAAGCGAAATTGAAGACAAATCCGTGTACTGGCAGTTGCATAGCATCACAAGGCAATGCTTCCTACGACCTGCACCCAAACCCAGCCATTGCGTCTGTGCCCACCAAGGCCCACGACCTCGTTCCTCAGCTCCCGCTCCACAGGCACTGCCCTCGTTCCTGTCCCCACTTGTTGCGTGTTCCACTGCTATCCTGACCTCTTCATTTCGGCCCCACACTGCTCTACCTAACTCGTCTCACGTTGATAGGGACCTTTTCTCCAAATTACGACGAAAACATTAGCTAGAGTCGATAGGAAGGAGTGGGAACTTACGCTTCCTCAGGCGGCGGATGCCAGCACGTTCAACACACGCCTGCAGCAAATACAGTCGTTGTCGAGCTGAAAACGAGCCGAAAATTTTTTGAAAAACTCCTGAGATGCCCAGGACTATTCCCATGGGTCGCTTTCGTCTGCCATTCAAAAAGACCCCTTTGAGGTGTACGGATGGCCCTTCATCTATCCGCGAGGTGCTTACCACGTTGCGTAGAGCTGTAAGTTGGATAGAGCCAAACCGAGTGGGGGACGTACTTGCAGGATACACGAGTATCACCAGACAGAGTTGATCATTGAGGAGCTTTCGAAGGCTGGTAATCAGTACTGTCCATCTTTGAGCTAGAGGATAAGTGAGCTTTAGGACACACATATCAAGCTGATAATGTCTGTCATCCATCTCCTTGTCACCGTCAACATTGCCCAATGCCTTGAAGAGAAGTGTAGGGCAATAGCGAGGTAGAGATGCCAAGGCAAGAACGGTCTCATCCACCACTACCCCATGGGTAAACCAGTGTTGGTCGTTGCCAGCTGCAACTTGGCCAGGATCTTGAACGCTCGACTGTTGGGCAGGTTCGGAGCCAGCCTGAGAATGGACCACGTCGTTAGTGGGCCCTTAGACCACCCTAGACCTGAAGCATGTCCCTACCTGACGATGACAAGGACTGTACATGCTTGCTCGTCACAGTCAGGTCGGTTACAGGCCTAAGACCACCCCTGGGCAAATTGAAAAACTCTCGTGGCTGCGGAAGAACCATTACGTCGGCTCCGCTCCGTAATAGTATCCAAGACTCTTCAGCAACCCTCAGCAACCCCGTCAGTCTGAGTATGCATATCTGCTATTTCCTGATTTTTTCCCGCCTCCCTCACGCCTTTCAAACCCGTCCGAACTGTAATTCGATTTGCAATACCTCAGTCCTCAGAAGTATCTCAATACCACTTCAGTAACTCAAAATTGGCCGCACGGTGATTTTGGTAGGTGATCATAATCTTCTAGATTTCTAGGCGTTGTCGGCGGACTCGCCTCTTTCAACTTCTTTTTCCTGGTCAACCGGTCATTGCCTATCACATACCGCGATTACGAGGATTATTCTGGAGAAAAATACAAATCGTGCCCTATCGCGAGACTGGAGTCCGAGGCAAGACGTAGTACAAGGGTTGATCGCCCAAAGTGTGTCCTTTTTGAGCCCTGGAAGAAAGGATCGTATCAGTTACCTTGGCCTGATCGATTCAGAGAGTCTCCTCACCTCTACGGGATATCGAATTGTTCGTGGCTTACCATACGAAATTGTGGACTGCCCGGAGAGCACTCAGCTTCCAATGGAGTGTCCGCCAGCATGGTTGTCGTTGTTGTAACTATTCGCCGTGAAGGAATGACTTTCGTTATTGCTATTGCGCTGGTCTTCGGCCACGTTATTGACACGAATGTTTCCAGAGAATGATGCCGAATCGAGACCAGGGAGAGTGGTGTGGAAGGTGTTATTCTCGCGTCCGGCAC
>JANHQD010001770.1:0-53457 GCA_024721195.1 Marasmius sp. AFHP31
CCGTCGTTGCTGGGTTTCAATGGGCCACAAAAGAGGGTGTCTGCGCGGAAGAGGACGTGAGGGGTGTGAGATTCAATATCCTCGACGTTGTGGTAAGTCGGAATGGACCTGCTCGCCATTCGTCCTCTGATAGTTTTTGCAGTTACATGCAGATGCTATACATCGAGGGGGAGGGCAGATCATCCAGACTACTCGCCGGGTATGCAATGCTGCCAGCTTGCTTGCGACGCCTGGTATGCAAGAACCTGTTTTCCTAGGTAATGTTTCACTACTCGTGTCACAAAGCTAAGCTCATAACAGCGTTCAGTCGACATCCAATGTCCGGAGAGTGCTATTGGTGGCGTTTACTCATGCTTGAACAAACGACGAGGACAAGTGTTTTCAGAAGAACAGAGAGCCGGCATGTTCACCATTAAAGCCTACCTTCCCGTCGCCGAATCCTTTGGGTTCAATGGGGAGCTGCGGTCACATACTGCAGGACAGGCGTTCCCCCAAATGATGCTTGATCATTGGGAGCTTATGCAAGGGTGTAAGTTTGTTTACCCGCGTCTTGTCCAAGACGCGTGATGCTCATCAAATTGCTTGAATTCCGATCTGCAGCTCCTCTCGAGAAAGGAAGCAAGTTGGAGGAGCTAGTCATGGGAATCCGTACGCGAAAGGGCCTCAAGGTTCGTAATTTTTTCTTCGTTTGCACTGTGATAGTCTGACTGAGTTCTCACAGCCCGAGATACCCCCTCTCGAGGTGTATTACGATAGATTGTAGAGGCGAATTTCGGGTTCGTTCCTGGCGCATGAAAAGGAAACTGTTGTACATCGGTATCTTTAGTTAGGTTTTAGTGGATACACGAGTATCCTCGTTTCCCCTAACACGCTGAATTCTAGTTGGATTCACACCAAACGACGGAATCGTCCCGCTTACGGTGACCGGTCATACGAAAGGTGTGCGCGAAAGGGCGAATATGTGCTTCCGAATACCCTCTCATTGGGGCTCTCGTATATGAACCCCACAGTGGCAGAGCACCCCAGTCCTTTTTTGCGCCGGTGTTCGAGCCTCAACCGCGTCGTTTCCCCGCATGGGTGTCCGCCAAAAGTTTCTTGACCGCTCCATTCTGGTCAATTTACATCGTTTCCTTGTATCGACAGTGCGGGGGGATCGTAAAGTCATCTTCAACCCCTGCGCAATAATAGTCAGTGAACTCATCACGGTCACTTTGTCGGGCCTTATGAGGCCGTAAGGACCCTTCTGAAGCTTTTTTCGGCGCCGACGAGACTGAATGAGGCTCTATGGGTCGCGGTTCATTTCCTTGGGTTAAGACCCCATTGGTTTTTCTTTGGGGTTTCCTGTCTCTATAAAGCCTTGACGCCCCATCACAGTCTAGTGCAGACGCAACAATGCTTACTCTCTACGATCTCGGTCCTACAACGTTCCCCGAGCACCTTGGAGGTGCTTCACATGTGCGAAAGATAATGTAGGTGGCCCTTCCCTCCTCCCTGGGTCATCAACTGCGACTAATCCCTTCGAATCATGACACATTCATAGCTTCGCTCTTAACTACAAAAACCTCCCCTTCAAGATTGAAGTCCTCCCCTTCAGCTCCCTTGAACCTACCGCCAAATCCCTGGGTGCCTCTCCAACTGGAACACATCCCGACGGTGCACCGAAATACACTGTTCCTTTCCTCTACGACTCTGATAAGAACAAGGTCCTCTCTGAGTCGTTCACCATCGCGGAGTACCTTGATGAGGCGTACCCCGACACGCCGAAACTATTCGCAGAGGGCACGATGAAAGCCCAAAGGGATCTCATCGACGGGAGGGAAGCGGCCACTGGGATCTTGGTCCCTATCACGTTCCCAAAAGCCTCGACCTTATGGTCAGAGGAGATGATAGCGTTTATACGGGACCGTGGAACGCCTTTAGAGGTCACACTCTCCCCCGAAGATCAGAAGGCGCTGTGGGTCAAAGCGAAGAAGGCTTTCGAGGAGGCAGAAAGGCAACATGTGGAGAGAAGCGACAAGAACGAGTACGTGTTCGCTGACTTCGCGCTGGCTGGGCCGGCTTGGACTTTCAGAGTCTCCTTTGGGGAAGAGAGCAACGAATGGAGAGAGATGAAGTCATGGGCAGGTGGAAAGATGGGTAAAGTTACAGACGCGGCGGTAGAATACAGAAGTCAGCTATTATCGACATGACCGTAGATAATATTGACCGTGCTATGCATTTTGAAACCTATCATACAATGTCAACTCCATTTCTCCAACCGGAGTGGGTAGCTGGTATGCTCCCCTAGCCTTAAAACCCATGGCTTCATACTTGGCACCCTGCCGGAAGACAGATTGAGTCAAGGCCGGCGATGCTTTATGAATCAAAGGAACCTACATGAAGAGGAGCCGAGGTCGCCAGCCCAAGAAATCCGCCGGCCTCGCAGACCTTCTCAAAAATGGTATTCATGATGGCTTTCGCGTAGCCCTTGCCTTGAAATTCTGGGTCTGTGAGCAAACCTGAACACCACCACCGTCTTGCTCGTTCCTACGGAAGTGGAGCCGTAAATTCTTAATACATCCCTGGTTACTATGAATTGAACTCACCTCATCGGTGTACATCGGGTCCACAACGGTCTTGCGATGGTTCGGAGCCTGGAAGTGAACTCCAAATTAGCCTCAATAGTTTGTTGTCCAGCCAAACGTAGTAAACGCTCACAACGGTGGTGTGCCACGTCTGGAGTTCCGGTTTCAGACTTGCAAGCCATTGGTTGTAACCTAATTTCCGCTGAGCTTCGCTGATCAAATGCTTGAGACGAAAAGTCTTGAACACAAGATGACATATGGTACTCACGTCGCGAAGACTCCAGTTCCAGGTTTGAAAAATATCCCGAGAGCAACGATCTGTCCTGACATAGGCCCCCCTTCTGGCGCCCGAACGGCGTAAATAAAACCTCCTAAAAGTGCAGCCCGGTACGATGCGCGAGCTTGAATAGGGAAGAGCGACCAATCCCCTGCTAGTACAGCCTCGTAGTATTCGCCTATTAGATCGTGTCAGATGTCGCTTGGTGGTAATGATAGAGGTTACTGACTTCCGGAATACGCTCTGATATGTAACTTGACGACATGTTCGAGCTCCTGATCTGATTGTGTCGATGTGAGTACTTCAAAGTGCGGAATTCCAAGCTACGCTCTGTCTGCGAGAGTGGACGTACCAGTCAAACTCGTTACAAGCTCAACAGGGATCTTCGTTCTTGTAGCCATTCAAATGTGAGAGGGTTTTTGCCGAACGTTAGTGTCACGAACTTCGAAGACCAGGATTTATACAAATCCATCACTGAAACTTGGTTCGAGTCATTCTGCGATTTCTGACTCATTTGACCTGGGAACGTCCACGAGTTAAATGAACGCGCTTTAGGGGCTTTGATCAATCGGGGCTCTACAGGGCTGTACAATACCATTCAAGTTTCTCAGATCGCAGTCCGTGAGCGCACGGACTCTACCAAGGAAAGGCGAGAAGGAAAGTAAGTATGCTGCAATATGTAAAGTGGTTTAAGGTCGACCCATCCGACATCGCAACAAACGAGTATGAAGCACAGGAAGACAATCGTGAGAGGTGGCGGGAAACAGGTAATAAGGCGGGGAAAGATATGATAGCAGGTCTGTCGTCGTAATGGGGGATGTCAAGTGACTGGGGGCGGCGAGGAAAGCATTTCAAAATCCAGCAGCGATGCCCTTATAGGCACGTGTGCTGTTATTGATGCAACGCTGCATGATGCAAGCCCATGGACTGAAAACCTGATTCCCATCACTCCATGACTATCATGCATCGCTGACAAACGACCCGAAGCGTGGAGGGCGACGGCGTTGAGAACGGTAGGTATGTTCGTGACCTGCGAAATCACGAGCCCGAGGCACCTTGACATACACGCAAAACATCCAAGATGCGAGAGTGAGATTGGTCGAGTATTGAGACAGATGGATGGCCATAGACGCGGGCTTCGAAATCGGGGAGGGGTGTGAAGTTTGCACCAAACCCAATTAACGCGGAACATTAACCTCTTCAAAGATCCTCCACTTCCAACCTGATTTTTTCACCATCCCATACACATCCAATATTTCAGCAACTTCACCCTTCTTCCTGTCTCTCCGTGCTCTGAGCACTGATATCCATCGCGTGCTTTCTCAAAAGCGTAAACTCGGCTCAGAAGTGCGCTCTATCGTCCAAGGAAGTAGCATGTCTGCACGCCATTCCAAGCGAAGACATGCAGGCGTTGCTATCTCCCACTCTGATCTACCTCCAACAATAAATCCCCGCGTCACGTCGAAGAGTGCCTAGATGCCCGTTATATTGGGTATCTTCCATCACGCGGCGGCCGAGGCGTGTTCCAATACGAGGAAGACAACGCAGAGAATCGGTGTAGAATAACGATCATGAAGATGGAGCGTCATGGGCTTGGAGCGCTGAGTGCTGATGACTCGAGACCGAGGACGGGAGTGCGAAGAGGTTTGGTATCACCGAGTGATAGGAATTCACAGCGACGATCATGATCGTGAAGGGCCATGAATTGTACTTGAGCAATTTGTGAGCAAAAGTAAGGAAAGGCTACGCATACGCAAGCCCGCGGCAGGGAGGGTCTCCCGTTCCTCTACAACCTGTTCTTCCCGCCTCGCCATCGCCTGAGGCCTGACTGATCAGTGTAGTCAGTAATCCGCGCGTTCAAAAGATGTTGGTTGCTCACCTTCGACTTTAGAGCCATCTTCTCTTCTCCTTCACAAGCCCAACATACAACTGACCCGTGAATCGCGAGATATGGTCTGGCATGCGCTTCGTCTTCGCTCGAACCATGTGCGTATGGGCGATGCTGGTCATATCGACAGCGACGAAAATGGGGCATGACTGCTCGCCTTGTTCGATCAAGAAAGTACTCGGATCGAAAGGGTATGGTAACGAGGAGCACGGCCTGGAGGAAGAAGGAGCGTGCCTGAAAGGCCAGGCAGATACCCAAGGCGTGTACACGGGTTTCGGAGGTGGAGCGTTGGAGAAGAATACGACCATGTATGTACATGACCCAGGCGGGTTCAGGTCCCAGATACCTACAACATGCCTAGCATTTGGTGCTCTTGCTTGGTGGCGACCAATATCTGTAGGCACAGTCAGCACTCCGAGCATATGGGCCAATTATATTCGCACCTTGGAGATCCTCCTGTAGCCCTCGCCTCTCGCTATAATCACTCGTCCGGTGTCTCGCGTAGGCCCACACGTCCTCCTCCTCCATCTATGTCTTCTGCGTGGCCTCTATCATGCCGTTGACAGTAGGTCGTACTCGACCTGGCCGGGACGATGGATGTGGCTTGATGCATGGGTCAAAGAATAGTCAGACCTGAGATCTCGAAAACGCAAACAATGGATGATACCTTGGATTGGAATCGGGCAACGTCCATTTACATCCATAACCCTACGTTTTGCCCTAGCCACCGAGTCCGCGGGAAGAGCGACTTCTGTGGAGAGGAGAGATGCTGGGGTGCATGGTTGGCAACGACCACCATTAATAAAGATGGTGCCCACGAACGTAGAGTTTGACCACGGGCTACTTTTTCTGGTGGATATAGGAGGATCGAGACTGGGAGGCATTGATAATCAGCGGAATGACCCGGCTCGACGGAGAAAATTCCGGGCAAGTACGTGAGGTAGTGATAACGATTTTGCTGGGATTCAACGATAGCAAGGAGTCGTTGGCTGTGGGCTTGCCAGTAAACATCCATAAACAGGGGCGGGGCGAGGTGACGATGTTCTTGGAATCTTGTATCCAGTCTTGGGTTGATCGTTGAGCCGCCCTACTGCAATCCGGCCTTGTGAGAGCGCTACAAGGAAGATTCTAGAGGCAAGAGAATTGCTTCTGCAAACGTCCTTGTCCATTTTAGTGTTTTCAGGCGTGCTGAAGTTCGCATCAGCGCAGTTCACCATGATTGAAACGTCAGCTGGGTAAAGCATACCAGGCAGCAAAATACACACCAGAGAGAACAACGGAGAGCATTTAGCTAGTATGTCTGCCTCGAGTAAGCCCTTGTTCGACACTAACCGATTGAAGACTCCTATTGGCGGTTCGAGCCCTGGGGTTGCTACTTTTGGACGCGTGACGGTGCAGCGACAGGTTCACGATGAGGGCCTATAGTAGCGTTCAGAGTAGTAATGACGAGAAGAACCGTCCAAATCAAGTAAGGCCATCGTCGGTGTGGAAATGGCAGGGAATCGGGATGATGGTGGTTCAAGAGAATGTTGGAGCGGAGATTGAAATTGGATGAGGTGAATGTGATGACACATCTTCCCCGCACGCCACACGGTGCATCGCAGAGGAAGACCAAACTCCTCGAATTCTCATCGTGGCTTCCACTTCGACGTCAAGATTACGGCTAAACTACGACCCAGCATTGGAGGATATCATTCAAGGATCAGTACCTACCAGCCCTTAGGTTCGCACCTTGAAAGTGCTTTTTTTGAATACACCACTTGAAGTTGCTCGCCACTCCAAGGCTTTCGTGAATCACCATAACATACAATTCATTGGTTATCAAAACGAAAGGACGGTGAGCCAACATAAGCCCAGCTCGTGAGGTACTATACACTAAATACAACAGTCCCCAGCTCTTGATTACTCCTTCTCCGTGTTCTATTATTCTGCAATTCGGTCATCCCCGTATCGTAAATTTAAAGCAACGGGAGCGCGTCGTAAAAGTGAGCTCATATCATAATAATAGGCTCAGCAAAGCAAAGAACGTCAAAGGCCAATAAGACCATAAATAGATAAATAAAAGTTTACTTGCGGCGAATAACCCATGACTTTGGGACCTGAGAGTTTTGAGCCCTCGCAATCGGTAGTGTGTCCCTAGACTTCCCGAGGTCCAGATCAACGATACTTATCACCGACCGAGGACTCTTGGGTGAAAAGAACGGGGTGGCGCCTGGTGGCGGAGTAGAAATTTCTTTGACCTCGTTATTTTCTAACCCGACTCGCGCGATCATCAACGTAGGGCAGATTCCCTACAAGACTCGTCAAATCTAATCCGTTCAGAGGCAGATCGAAAGGAACGTACAGCAAACTGAATGAGAAGGGGATACAGGTCCCAGCCTGCTAACGGCGGCAACAAAGTAAACGGAACCGAGACAAGCAGGATGAGGGGGTACAACAGCCCCGACTGGAAGCTGAAGGGTGGAAGAGGATTGAATGTATTGTCAGTACGGCCTTCTCGTTCAGGGCATCGATGCCACAATAGAGGGGGAAACCTACATGATTGATGCAATTGAGGCATATCTCTTCTTCGATTTCGGAGAGATGTAATCGTCTGGTTGACTCGAAGACAGCCAAATCTTTCCGGCTATGCCCAAATCATACTCGTCAGAAACCTTCCAAAAGCAACGCCGAGAGAATGGGGACACTTACCGACCATAGAAGTGAGAACGACGTTGATCAACGCGTTCAGAATGAAGTAAGTATTCTCGAGGTAGGTCGCCTTGTCAATCCACTTTGCCATCGGTGACCAGGGGGTGAGGCCTGCTGAGACGGTGATAGCCATCGAGATGATTCCCAATGCTTCCAAAGGTGAACGTCAGTGACAAAGAACCTTGGAGTCGTGAGTATGAGGGAGGGACTAACCATTAGATAAAAAACAAGCGATTGCGGGTATAATAATGATAGCCTTCTGAAAGTTGAATATGGCATAACATCGGAAGACCTGGCGAATGGACACACAACAGCCGGTTCAGCATCTGACCTTGAGCGGGGAATGACGAGATAACCACATACGAGGACAACGTCGGCAAGAATACTGAGTCCCATGGGAAGCTTGATTAGGATATATGCTCGCAAGGGAGCATGTGCACTCACTTTGCCATCATCGTCAAAATAGTCGACGGGATCCTACGAACCCCGGATGAGCGAATTGTCTCACCATCAAATCAGCGGGGAACTCTCACCTAAACGCCGGAAGGAGATGTTTCAATATACTGAGCGTCTTTGTGTGGTCCCCCACCGCACTCCCAGCCCACATGTAAAAATAGCTCCCGGCTTGAACAACGGCCAAAGCGGTGTTATCAGCTAGGCCAAGTGTGGCTAAGACGAATAACGCGATAATCGTGGTGAAGTGAAAGGTTCGTTCACGGGTCTTGGGTCGTTGTTTGAGAACCATAAGACATATCGTGAACGACATTATGTAGAAGCCTGTTGTGAATGATACGAAGCAACGTTAGGACGCGGTCAAATAGGTTTAAGAAACATCAATTATCCTCACCATAAACGAGAAATTGAAGCTACAGTAGGAGGCAAGATATGGTTTAGTCAGGAATTGCAGCCGACGAATACCGAACGAAAGACCTGTACACACCCCAACGACGACTATAGGTCCAATGATGATCCCCGACAACGTTAGGCGGGACTCCATTGGAAACAAAGTCTGCCCCACGACAGGCATAATCTCTCCGGGCGTTGCAGGCATGGCGTCGGATAAAGAAGAGACAGGAACCTGAGAGAATTCGCAGGACAGAAGGATTTTGAAGAGGAATAAATACCCCAACAATCGGGTCAGGGGACCGAATCAAAATTGTTACTGCAAGCGGAATCGCTCCCTAGAGAATCATCCATCATCTGTTTGAGGATAAGGTTCGATATCCAGATATCCGAGTTTGATGGACATAGCCTGGACCTAGGTCATGAGTTCAAGAATAGACTGTCAAAAGTATCTGAGAGGTTTTCTGCGTCCTAGGGAAAAGCGTTCAGGTTGTGACGAAAGCTTGGAGTCGGGGAGACACCGGTGCAAATCAAAGATAGCCCCAGCAGTTGCTTCACCAATCACCATCAGGTCGTAACTTCGCCCGCGGTGTGGCTTCCGTGTGGTTTCTGAATATTGACGGCTCCGGCTAATGAGGCACAGGTAGACGTAGGATCAAAATCTATCGTTCCTGCTACTAGAAGCAGATACCGCCAGTAAAAAACATGAATTAAATCGATAAAGTTCAACGCGCGCATCACAACCTTTTGGACGCGAGCCATTTCCACGATCTTCGGTACGAGTGTGATTCGCGGGAGATCTGCAACATCATGAAAGGCATTGACGAGGAAGATTTATCTGTATAAAGACGAGGAGAAGACCGCGAGACGAGGACGAAGCGGAAGTTGAAGACAAAATAAGAACCCTAACCTGATTCATCGACACACACGTGATATCTCGCGGCCCGGATTTTGCCGTGATCAGATATGCTAGATCCGGTGGTCAACTTCAACTTGTCTCTCGCGTCCATGTCAAACCTCTGTCGTCAAATCGGCAGTATGTAACATTGACAGAACGCTTTAGGAATATCAGAGAGCTCCTTGCCTCGATGAGCCATAGACTTCAGGACAGTCTTTTCACCCGGCGATACCTCCCGGCCCTTCCAAGGCTTTGAACCTCTCGGAGTTGTCGCGGTGAATAGCGTTTGAGTAGTGATTGGCTCACCACTGAGTCAAGCAAGTTTAAGCACTCATTTGCACAAGTCGGTGAGTATATTTTGCTTCTTTCAACATGGTTCATTTGATGGCCACTCGTGCCGAGAGGTATGTTCTGCAAGTTTCAAGGTCATCAGCGAGGGGAGCGAGCTCGCCAAGCACGACTGCGGACCGTTGGAGGGGCTTTTACTCGTTCAAAAGCTGCAATGAGGGCGCGTGTGGTGCACACTCGCTTCCGGACCGTCTCTACCTGGCCATGAAATATGATTTTTCCCTTGTCAAGTAACGACCGCAGTGAAAGAAACTCGGAACCACATCTGCAGAATCAATTAGACTAATTCCCCGGGAATCATCACTTGATTGGAAGAGCCAATGATCCTACCTGGCATGCATAGCGCTCCCAAGCCGTACACCAAGCCCAACCCTGCAAGGACGAGTACAACTTCTCTGTGACTTTCACTGTCCAGGAATCAGGGTCTTTTCAGTTATTCGCTCGAGGTTTATCCGCCCAGATACTATAAAACCAGTCGGCGCGAGTATGCTCTCAGTACAGCGGCAACACGGATAGTACATCCTCCTCGGTATTCACCATGTTCTTCAGACTTGCGGTCCTCATCTCCTTGGCAGCCACCTTCGTACAGGCGGCTCCATCTCCGACCGCTACCCATGGCGACGTCGAGCAACTCATCCGCCGTGACGCTGAGGCACCTCCTTTCATCAAGCCTCGCGCTGCTAGCTGCTCCTTCCCATCGCCGCCAAGGACGTCCTCGTTGAGCAAAGCAATGTCCATCACCGGTACCTTCGATGGTGGCAATGTACGATTCGACCGTGGCAACGGCGCATGCAAGTACGAGATTTTGAATCCTACCATTCTACTGGACTTCGGGTCTGACACACTTTCAAAAGGGAACAAACCGAAGGTGGGGAGTCCGACGCTGTTTTCATACTCCAGAGTGGCGCCACCCTCCAGTAAGTAGTCCAGATATTCGTCTATTGTTTGTCCTAAAACTCTTATTCAGAAACGTTGTTATTGGCGCCCATCAGATGGAAGGTATCCATTGCAAAGGTCCCTGCAATCTATACAACGTCTGGTGGGAGGACGTCTGTGAAGATGCCGCCACTATCAAACAGACCAGTGGACAATCCAACATCATCGGCGGTGGTGCCAAGAAAGCTGCCGACAAGGTCATCCAACACAATGGCGCCGGAACCGTCAAGATCGATTCATTCTGTGTTCAAGATTTCGGAAAGCTCTACCGTTCGTGCGGTAACTGCAAGACGTGAGTGTGACTCAGTCTACCGTCGAAACTCGATGCTTTTCTGGCTTGCAAATTCCTCTCTCCTTAGTCAATACAAACGAAGCGCCTTGATCTCCCAAATTGACGCCAAGTCTGGGTCTGTCCTCGCTGGAGTCAACTCCAACTACGGAGACGTTGCTCAGTTCGACCGTAACTCGATCAAGACCTCGAGTGTCAGTTCAATTTGTGACACTTACCAGGTAAGTCTGTCCTCCTGTGTACGCGAAGTAGACTCATACTCGAACTTTCTCAGGGTAACAACGGTGGCTCTGAGCCTAAGAAGCTCACATCCAACCAGTCCAACGCCTAGTAAGTTCACAAGTTGGCCTGTTTAGAGTGTTGATAACTCATGAGTTTTTTTAGCTGCAAGTTTTAATTTGAAGAAATTCGTACCATTAGTGCTGCCCCCTCCCTGTTGTATTTCCTGCGTCTTCGTAGCAGAAGCCGAATGTGTTAATACATACACCCTTCTTCATAGGAGATCTGTGTGCTGTCAGAAATCACGAACTTCAGTCGAGATTCGACCTCGCATGCGCTCCCCGGTGAGTCAGTGAGCTCATGAAAACGTTCAATTCAACTTGACCAAAGAATTGAGAGTCGAGTCCGAGACTTGTCACTGAACGGCATTTGTGGCTGAAAGAGACGGCCCGGTAGGACCGTCGTCCGGCCTTTACAGTGCCCGTCGCCCGATCCTCGAGCCTGCCATGATTTCGGGCCTTTCGGCCTCGCATATGTATCATGTCGACCCTCTTGCACGGTACTCGGTGTTTTTGGTCATTTTCAGATTCAGCTAATATCTTCTCTTGCTCTGTTCGCGGTTGAGAGAAACGATCCCAAGCGAGCTCAGTGCCAAGTGTAATCGCTCCAGTACCCAAACAACTCCAAAGTTGGGGGCGATGAGTATCAAGTGACCTTGAGCGGCCTTCGGAGCTCACCATCACCTTGATCATCTTGTCGAGTTCCAGCGACGAGAACAACCAACCGTATCTTGGACATGGCCCTCCCAAGCTCATCATCAATCATGAAGGAACGACTGGATGACAATTCGAGCATTATTTCCTCTTCCACCCTGCGGGCACATACCTCGTTCTCTGGACCTGATGGACATGTGGATGATTCAAAAGACGAAAGCTCGAGTATCTATTCCTCGACATTCTCCTCTACTACCATAGCAGCTCATGGCAATCGCTCCGAACTTTCACTCAACAAGTTTGGAGAGGTAGTGTCGGATGGTGTGGATAACGTTGTAGCCTGGGCACAGCTATCTCGAATCGAGTCATCATTCAAGAAGAAACAGAAATGGCATTCGTTCGAGGCGCAGCCGAGGGTCAAGGAGATGTGTGGTTTGCTGTTAAAGTTCTCGCAGTGAGTACCTGGTTGCCTTCTTCGCCGACCAAGAGTCGCTGAACGGGTATCAATCACTCATAGTCCGGAGTACTTGTTTGTGGTCCGGACCCGTGCTCTACAATTGATCATGGCTATCATCGGCTCGACAAGCTTTATGGGTCTTGTTGAAGCCTTCTTCGAGTTTCAATCACCGGAAGTCGCAGGGTACCACGTTCGAGACATAGTCTCATGTATCCTGGTTATGGAGAGGAAAGACTATAGGTAAGGTCTCCAATGTAGTCTGTGCCCTCAGTACACCTGATACCGTACTTGCCGAACCTAGAGAGTCTGTGATTCCTCCAGCCGGTCATCAAAGAAAGAAACTCCTCTCTTACTACAAGATTGCCTACGAATCCTATACCGGATCACTCGTCTTCCCCGGAACAGGCACAAGATCATTCTTCACGCTCCCAATCGTTCTTTACCTCGCCTTCATCACTTCCAGGGGCACACCCGAACACGCTCGAATCATTTCAGCCGAGCCAAGTGTACACGAATATCTCACCTTCGTAGATGCCGAAGCCGCAGCCGCCGGAGGAGAATCTTACAGCTCCCTACCAACTAGTCCTGGTGCCGGAGCACAGCTTTTGCGACAGAAACTCGCGTCCAAGCTTGAGGAGGAACCTTTTTCGATCGAAACTATGAAGAAGTATGCCCTCGGAAGCAAACATCCGTTGCCTTCGGACTATTTTTGGACTCTTCGCGGGAAACGGGGGCGATTTTTGCAAAAGGCGATCGTCTCAATGGGCTCTGGTGCTGAACACTCGGCTCTTCAAGAGGAAGAGCAGGAAGATCCATGCTTTTACCCGTACCATACGATAACACTCACGTTCTGATCAACCGATGTCGGTGAACGTAGGTTCTAACTTTTAATATGTATCGCAAGCCCTCGTTTTATTGCAATTCACGCGCAATCCCTATATCACTGCAAGTATGGTACTCACGTTGACCCTGACGATCCAACGATCTGTGGACTCCTGTGAACCTAAACTGTGGACCTGGGCCACGGGCAAATTTTTACCGGTTCGGCTAACGGTAGAGCACTGGTTCATACAGTTACGATTTCAATACTACGACTGGTACGGGTACAGTACAAAACTTTCACATGCTCAGTGGAAGGGGATTAGGTGGCTACCTTCGATGCAAAGAGAGATTGGCCAATGATTATCCCCTTTCAATTTGGCGCCCTATCCAGATATTGGAGTCCTAATCTTTTGGGAAGTTGCAAGTTGCGGAGAAACTGAACGTAAGATACGGGAATACAGCACAATATTTTCGACTCGAATGTCAGAAAGACGGTTCCGAATATCACTCTTATGATGACGAAGAAGGTCGGCCTGGCCGGAGCCACATCTTATACCACACCATGATCCCTAACTACGCGAATCGACGGGCTTATGCCTCCGATACAGCTCAAGTTCAAGTCCCGTCCAGCGACGTCCCCTCAGGGTCTCCGCTACTCTTCGAAGGGGCGAGCTGAAGCCAATGAAGGCGAACGTTTGGATGTATCTGTTTCTCATCAGCCCACGTTTGATCTCCGGAACACCCAAAGTGCGAAACTAGTTCAAAATCGTTACTCCAGCAATGGATCGTCAAACCATAACTTGCGGACCTTCCTGCGACCTACATCTCAGACCGAAGTAACCCATCCTTAGTGAGTTGACTCTGATCATGAATTCCTAGGCCAAAAATTCACTGCCGCAGCTGGGGGAGGCTGAAGTCGGTTAAGTAGACTCGAAGTAGCAGAGGTTACGCCGAAATCACATATGATATTGAGCTACGAGGTTTTATGTGTGTTACTATAGCTCATTTGCTATGCAATTGACGCGTTAATTCAACTGCCTCTACGATAATTCAGCAAGTAAGGGAAGTCGAACACCGACAAGTGTCCGCCTCCTCAACCCGAGCACTCACGTCGTTGCTTACATCGATCCGTGTGTGTTGATTCAAACTCCACAGACATAATTCCAACAGTATTGAAAATACACAAAGAAGGCAGACCGAACATATGAGTTTTCTGTTTTCTATAGATGAATCGCTGTCCCACGATGTTGGGAGTAGCGAAACTAACGATTATGTTATCCTTTCATTCTGAGTATGACGGCCTGTGCGGGTATTGACTTAGTCGGTCTAACCATGCCCGTCGTTGAGCAAAGATGGTTTGCTCACCGTTCGGAGAGATTTAAGAGCAGTGAGCGGGCCCGTAGTTCTTTCCAACGGTAGGAGGACCGGCGACACACTTGCTACCAGACTTGCATTCGCGAGCGTCCTTGACGCAGTACACACCGGGTTTCTCTGAAAAGAGACGTGATGTCAGGTCAATGAGGTATCCTTGAATACTTGAGGTAATTTGAGGCTTACTCTTGCATTTGCCGCTTTCGCAAACGAATCCAGCAGAGCCGCAAAGGCCAACTAGAAGGCAGAAGGTCATCATTAAGCGATCGAAACAACTGACAAGAGGGTGAACGAAACTCACGAGCCTCATCGCCGCAATATCCAACATCTTTGCAATCCTGGTTTGCTTTCGCATTGCCGCTGCCTAGACTTCAAGTCAGCATCGAGGACGGCAGGAACTTCAGAAGACTGGCGGCTAACACTCACATTGAGCACTGGCAAGAGCACCGGTCGCGGTGACGGCGAGAATGGCAAAGATAGCGGAGAGCTTCATAGTGAGTAGTTGAGTAGGATTTTATGTGTGGCTTTGTTCGAGGATAGGAATGAGGAATAAAAAGCAGGGCAAAGGGTGGCTTTTATACCTTGTCCTCTGTCTGTGACTGCTGCCAACGGTCCAGCCTCAACCCATTACCCGCCATACACTATGCCCTAAGTCCTTCCAGAGGGGATTTGAAGTCGCCGCTTTCATTTGTTTCACTATACCGTATCGCCCGAGACAACCAGTACCAACTAGCGTATATTGTGGTCGAAATGTTATATTTTTAGCTCCACTAACATGGGACTGACGTTCATTTTGACCATATAACTCGTATTCTTTCCTGTTTGCCCACGCTGGAACAACTTGAGTAAACGAAACTCCCGGGTTGAGCTGGTTGTATTTTTGACCTAAGAATTCAATCCCAAAAATAAACTCGGCTGGATAATAGCAGGAATCTTGCTAGGAACACATGCGAATGATTTATGAGTATATGTAGGCGCTCATGAACGCGATATTCTGGTATTTTTCATTCTACCTCGACACGTCAGGGAATGGCTAGAGTACTATACCCAGCGATGGTTTGGTCGGAAGGTCCTCTAGTTTTGGGTCTGCATGTGTGTAACATCATGTCTTCGGTTTGATGCGAATCGAACGGGTAGGAAGTAAGCTTTTCTGAAGGCTGGACTGACGAGTAAGTATGCTGACATTCGTAAGCGATGTCTAAGTATATGCAAGTGCAAGTCTCCTAACAATAGGTCCATGCACCAACAGGGGATTCCAAAAACAGAAAATCCGCAGGCCTAAGCGGGTAACAACTTTTAACACGAACTACATTACTTGCCAAAAATCAAGAGCATATTAGGGGCGAAGTTATATTAGGAAAAAGAACAAGAAATATCAAGATTTTTCTCCGACTCAGACGTGGGAGATGCAACTCTCGGGGGAGTCAGTCCTGCTCCTAGGAGAGATCAAGACCTCTCCTTGTGCCCGCCGTCTTTATTCCTTCTCAACGATGAGTGGATACTTCAACTTCCGTCTATGCTGACCCCGACGAGACTCCTTCGGGTACTCGCACTCTACGCCCTTCTTCAAGCATTGCCTGCGCAATGATTCGTTATTTCCACGCAGACATCTCGAACGACGGTGGGTACTCACGCGCAACTCGAATCACCATTCTCAGACGGCGTACAAGCCATCTTTCGTCTCCTACAGAAATAACACGCGAGAAGGACTTTCTTCCGATAGAGTGGGTTATGTCGGTTGTTCGATAGGGCCTCCTGTTGCTGAGCAGCTTGGCTCGGACTCGTCATCGTTCGGCCTGGCTCGAATCGAAGGACACCCGTGGTCGTAGTAGACTGATGGTTTGGAGATACCACCGGCCCAGGGAGGTTCCCCGATTGAGATTGGTCGGAGAACCATTGTGAGAGTCGTTCGTGATCTTGAGGGAGATCGATAGGTGTGAGCGCGCAGATGGGGGTGTTTGGGTTCGAGGAAGAGGTGTGAGAGTGGCAGCTCTCGAGAGATGGTGTTCGGGGTGAGTACAAAGGGATGCTCTCGGCTGAATTCGTCGCAGTTTGAGCAGAAATATGGGGCGATAAATATTGGTGGGCTGGGATATTTGAGAGGTATGGTCCATTGAAGGAAGGGGAGTACGTTGATGCAGGTTGGGATGGACATCCAGACTGGGGTGTCCACCATCGAGGACCAGCTAAATGACAATCAAGCGACATCAATGTCTCGCAGACTCAGAGAAGAACAGACCAAACGAACAACTATAGTGCTCAGAAGCGACCATCATCATAATTTCCTGGCGGGGGTCGTGATAATAAAATGGGCCTGTATTGACAGTATTGACAGGGCAGGGAAAACGTATCTCCGAGTCAAGTGACTGACCCTGAGGCAAATTATTGCCAATTGTCGTCGAGTACTCCTTGGAACCGCCCTAAAAACGAGATTATAGTAAGAATGCAGTGCTTGTTCGGTGGAACAGCGCTGTAAACGCACCTGAGCAGTGTTTTGCTCACGTGTATCCCAATAGGACATTGAACCCAGGTCATAAGCAATACTCCCAGTCGTATCCGAAGGAGAGGGCGCAGGGGAAGACGGCAAGAAACCAAAATCGTTCACAGTTGGTGCTGGCGGCGGTATATAAGAGGGGAATTCGGTAAGCATATTAGTTGCCGGTGGATTCCCGTGAAGCCCAAGCTTTTCATAATCTGAGCCAACGAAATGTGACGGAGAAGGACTGTCCCATGACTGATTTATCAGATAGGATTTGACGTGGAAGTCTTCTCGGGTGATCTGGATGGGGTCGAGACAGATGTTAAGGTTTTGTGACTTCGATTAAGGTAGGTCAAAAGCGCACCTCACGCGAATTCCTGTTGTTCGTGTTTGTCTCTGAGTAGATTTGTGGTGTTCGACGGAGGGCATTGCGACCTGAAGATGTTGAAAAATGGGATTTATCGGTACGTTAAGGCTACGAACTCACCTCTCGAATCCAGATTCGAAGAATTCCTGCTCGACGTCGTTGCGCCACACTTGACATGAAAGTCTTCGATGGCGTAAACGGGGTTATTTTGGATGCCGGGGTCAAAGTAACCTTGTGTCAACAACTGATGAGGCTGGTATGCAGCCTCAATGTCGTCGAGAGCCGGACTGGATGGACAAAAACGGGGAATGTTGTATGTGCTTGGACATACGGGTAAGGAGGGGACTGCATATCTGGGGAGCGAACCGGGTTCTTCGATGTTTGACCATGACATGGAGGGTATCATTGCGAGTCTGGTGAGCTGGAGACGATCGGTCGTGAGGGGATCCACGGGTTTGAGTTAGAACGCGAGAAGGGGTAATCGAGGAGAAGGTAAGATGCAAAGAGGCGCCTGGTGATTGCTGACATTCACAATTAAAGACCCGAGAATTGAATTGACCGCCATCAATGGGATCGACTCCTCCCATTGTATTCACGTGGTCAATGTAAAAGCCAAGAAGGATCTACAGCATTTGATTGCAATCGTTGCACTGGTTTCTCCCAAACCGGAGAACTGTTGAGCTTTCTGTTGAATCTCTAGGGAGCTTTGTCGGGCGAACTTACCTTTAATTTTAACCCTTGGTGAAGGCCAAAGAGTCGAAGCGGCCCTGCCTGAGAGAGCAAATCAGACACATGAATCTCCCGCAGTGGAAGGATTCCGAACAGTCGGGAAACGAGTCACTCCATTTTGAAGCTGTAAAGCCGTAATGTAACTTCCAGTTTTGGGTCTAAGATTCTGCAAACACCCCGTGGGTGTGGGTCAAAGCACATTGATACCTTCAATACTCAAATTTGCTTGCCACTTGCCCACTGGCGGAGTGGGGAGAAATGTGCTCAAGCCATCAAACTGGTAGATATAGACCAACTATCATTCAACATGCATCGCCTAGATAGAACGAGCGAGGGTCCGAGACATCAATCGAAACCGTCGTTCACAGGATTGCAACTCACAGTGGCCCACACAACGTACTCGAGACACGGACTCGGATTGTCGGATTCAGCCTATTGTATCACGATTATCAATGAATGTGACTTACCGTTGATCGCACCGTTCGTAGAGCCGTCGTGACATCCCAACCTCTACCCAGGCGTTGATACGACATCGCACTGGATTGTTTATGTAGTAACCCAAGTTCTCAAGAGAAATATAGAGAGAATCATAAAGAGGCGTTCCTCAACAATTGTTATGTGCCCCATGGCTGAGTTGGTTACAGCGTCCGACTGTTATTTCAGAAACCATCGGAAGGTCGTGAGTTCGAGCCTCACTGGGGCAGTAGCTAAGTTACAATTGAAGTTTTTGTGTGACCCACCGAGACTGAACTAGAGAAAGTCGCTATATTCGGGTGAACATCCAGCAACGACGCCTGACCGTGTCTCAAACGCTAGAGACCAAAGCTGATTTACCATTAGGACCATGTCGTTGTATAATGGCTAGTTTTAGCACTAACCGACGAGAGTAAAGGTGCGGTTTGGATTGCAGGAAAATCGACAAATGAGAAGATGAAGATCCGCAACACAGTCGAAAGCGTTGATTCTAGTTGTGTCATGGGCTGCACTCCTGGTGTGTTCACAAAAACCGCCTCGTTTAAGGGCGAGATGAAGCTCGGAAGACATGGCGCATACTGTTTTGCTTCGAGTAGAGGGGATTTGAAACTGTACGAAGAGTTGTTCATTGTTTTGGATCCTAGAGTCCCTTCGCACGCCGATGTAGCCCAGCGCTGAATATACATAAGATCATCAGAGAACCGTGGTAAATCCCCTGAGAACATACCTTTGGTAGCCTCTATCCTGTGCCACGAAGATATGCTCCGTGATTATTCCAAAGCCATTCTCCCACAGACCTGCTGCCAGCGCCGCGTCCTCTGATATCCTTGCGAAGTCAGCGAGGGCGAGTTCGAGTCGAGATTCTACGCTCAGAAAACATAATTTGATCATCCTGAATTGTATGGTATGACTGAAGGAGTGGCACCTTGATTCGTTGCCAAGTGTTGGTCAAACGAAACGCGATGTGGTAGGCGACATGGTGGTGGTGGTGGTGCGGAAGGAGGTTTGAGCGGAGTTTCAAGAACGCGCACGTGCTGAATTTCTGGACACGATGACGCCGGACAAGAATTCATGGTCTATCTTGTGCCTTCATCTTCTGGCTTGATGGCTACGATTGCTGACTATAGCTTGGAGACGGCACTGGCTTTCAACGCTGAAACCGCATAGGTTTCGGACAGCTAGTCCGGTAATAGATGTCGGTGGCAGCTGGTTCGGATCAAGGCTCGTATAACACTCAAGCTCACCTACTGACTCGAGGTTTCGACATTCAACGGCCTTGGTACATTGTACTACTGAGTCAAGCTCATCAAGCAACTTCGGAGATATAGAGACAAGCTGCCGTCTTCACCATCGCTTTGGGAATTTACAAGACTTGTTGACGGACGGAGCAACTAATTGGCTTTGGGTGGGCACCCTTATTGCGGATGTTCCCCTTGACTTCCCGCTCTCTGTCCCACGTCTATAAACGTATTGACACATTGAATTGACAATGTCCCTAACCAAGACCCTTAGAGCATCTCCGAGTTCCCAAACCTTCTTGCCCTTCTTGCCATCTTCATCTTGTTCCCTTCTTCAACGGTTTTGCGGTCGATGAGTGCTGACTGGCTTGATTGATTGACTCGACAAATGACACACCGTTCCTATTTCGGACAGGTTGTCTCATCAGACCGGGACTCAAGACTTCTGGGTCACTAATGGGGGTGTTGCTCATTGTGTATGGCCTGGAGCGAGAGGATTTGGGATCGTGCAGAACGTGTTGCAAGGGTTGTCGTCAAGCAAACGGGTATATGCGAGGCTATATTGGCCCGAGCAATGGCCCCGAGCTCGTACACTGACGCTGGGAAGCCTGAAGAGACTATCTCGGCACCGGTTGGCTTTTATCTTATTCGCCGAGTAAAGTGAGTAAATACGTATCAGGTGCGTGACTTCAGCATCCCAAGGTCAGGAACTGTCGCTCGTATATATCGGTCTATCGGAATTGGGCCACCGCGGGACGGTAGAACCGAAAAACCACAACGCGAGGAGACACAATCAGTGGAATTTCAAAATAGGTTGGGTCCCAGTGCCAGGTTAAGGAAGCTCACTGACATATCTATAATGTTGAATGCAGTTTTTGGCTAGTACCATCGAGCAGGCCCTCCAAAAACTTGCCGTAACCGCGAGGTCTACACGGTCAGGCTGGACGAGTATGCGCAAAACGAGGATGCGAGTTCATCAAAACGCTGGTCTTTTACAGCTCACAAAGAACTTCGTCCTCTGATCACCGACTGGGTGGTGCCGACATGAGGCGTGCGAAAATTCAAAAAATTTGCCAGGGTACCGCCATGGGACTAGTACGGTTGCCTCCACTTCCATCATCTGAAACGAAAAGGAGGGCATAAACTGTGAGTCCGACATATCCCTTTCGTGTATTTCTATACATTTGAACAAGGTTTGATGAGTGGCACCTTGAGAAGGAGGTGCGGGGTCCGCGAGGCTGGTTACTCCGACCTGTCCGGCCCCTTGCGAGATGTCTCTCACAGGCTGTCTCAAGACCTCCTGTTGCTCCGCATCCTATAACTAGGAGTGCATGATGCAGGGGCCTCTCGCGTTCATCGACATATTTCCACCCCTCATGATGTCCTCACTGGAATCGCTCGCAAGCCATTCTTCGGGCTATTACCGGTCGTTTATCATAATGACGAGTTTCTTCCATTTATTGGGATGGTGTGTACCAAATTTTTTGCGATATGTGATGGTGAAACTGACTTCAAAGCTCGTAGTTCAGTCTTGAGCTTCTGTATCGCAAACCGCACGCCACGTAGATGGTCAGAGTGGCGGACTTTGAGCTGGGGGAAGGCGTGCATGATTCTACTTTTGTGTGACTCGTGAGTTCTTCAAATTCCCTTCTGGTCAGCGATGTTTATTATTCCTTATCAGATGGATATTCATCTTCATCTGTGAGCTTCGACTCCACTAGGAATTAATCAGTTCACCGACCCAATACTCTTCAATGGCGGTAGCTGGACTCATGACAACTGGTGTATCGACATTCCGTGACCCCGTTGCGTGTTCATTCATGATCATCGTTTGCGTGGTATTCCAAGGAAGCACTAAAGTTTGTTTTCCGGTCTTTTCCCATAAACACCGACTGATGTGAAATATAGGTCCTAATATACGCCTACCTCGTTGAGAAGGTTCGCAAGCGTACTCACATATCGAGCGGTCTGCCGCTCACTGAGAAGCTCCTCAGGTCTATATTGTCTGGTCAGACGGGTATCGCACCCCGCGACTACAAACCAGGATATACAAAATTTGCCTACTTTTCCAACTAGGATATGTGGCTATCGATATTATGTTCCTTTCTGGGAGATCGAGCCGAATCGCAGAAGATGGAACATGCCTTTTGGGGTATAAAAACTACGCGTGGGTCGGAAGATTTTTAGGATCTCTCATATAAATTGACTTTGGGCTCTTCCTTACAGGTCAATATCCCTCATTGTGTACGATTTCCTGCAAAATGTATTTTTTACGGTCATGTTCTACTGGCCCTTGTACAAGTCAAAGATTTTTAGTCCTGCCCTGAGGGCGGTGGCAAAGAGGACATTGATGTGAGTTCTCCCCGTAGCTCACGATTGGTGCACGGGTCAATCTTACCTTCCATGCAATAGCGGAGCCATCGCAGGCTTGCTGATATTGGCCGTAATGATGAATCCCAGGCTCGCAGGCGTCAACTTGAAGCTGATCGCCTCCTTAGGTCAATGTCTCGATGGTAATCGCTATGGGTGGATATCAAACCGTTTGGGTGTGTATGACGAGTTGTGCGTTGGATGTAAGTCTTCCATCCCGTTCTCCGTTTAGCCACCGACCCCTTTCCGCAGGTAATCCTAAATGCACTGATCATGTACTGGGTCTCCTCCGGAATCTCATCCGACTCCATCAACCACTTCACTTTACCCACGATCAACATGGTGACACGGAACGATTTGACCGTGACTACCTCCAAAACCAACAATACTGTCAGCTCTGGAGACACCATCAACACTCTGACAACAATCGCGAGCCTGAGGACGGCTGAATACACCGGCCATATATCGACGCGGAGGTCTGCGGACTTGGCGGTGGCATCAGAGGTCAGTAACGTGCTGCGCTAAGAGTGCTATAGATTTTAACGGCAGCCAAAGTCATCAAAGGTCAACACGGAAGAAGTGTCAGTGGAATCGGTGTAACGGAGGCAAGTTTTTGCCCGCTACTCCTTTACTCCCTTAGCTCTGGTCCCTGTGTCGTTCTTTGATTCTGAAGATCATGTCGAGGCAAAAGACCGATATTCATATCGGCTCTTACTTATCTGTCCCGAATCCCATTGTAATCTTATCTTACCATACACCAATAGTTTTGCTTAGAATACCCGGGTTGATACTGGGACTTGTTTGAGCACAGATGGTCGCTATCATTACGACATATATATAAAGGATCAAAAGTTGGGGATGGCAGAACCATAGTGTTGAGAAACATCGCTGATAAATCAAGAAAATTCAAAGCCAAAAAGTCCAAACCAATTAAGTCCACAAAGTCCAAAATCACGTCCCGTCGTCATGAGCGAGTCTAATTCAGGCGGTAATTGGTGTCCGAATAGCCTTGACGAGGCTGTTTGCTCTCCAACAGCGGCTTGTAAGCTCCCATCGGCGGAACAAACGGTGCTTCAGACGGAATCGTGCTCTGTCGTTTCCTCTTCGAAAGGAAAAACCCTGCAACGGCGCCCACAACGACAAGCAAGGCTCCAATACTCAGAGTGGCAATGAACCAGCGCTCCTTGTACACCGGCGTGTCCACGTTCTTGTCTTCGCTGGCAGAGGCGGCAGTGATGCGGAGTTCCTTCCGAACACTCTCGTTGAACTTGAATGTCATAGCTGGGCTAAGCCACATATCCCAGTCGTTCAAGTCGTCACGGTTCCCAGTCACTCGGAGAGCCCGAGCGAGAACCTTATAAGTGCCATCTGGTACCAGCGTGCCGTTGCTGAATGTGACATTGTTGTTAAGTGGAAACAGCACGACACCCTGGTTCGGGGTTGCAGACTGTTCACAAATCCAAAAGGTAAACGGTCGACCGACGACGAAAGGACAGATAAGACATACCAAAGTGTTGCGGGGCATGTCCGTCTGATTGAACAACGAACCAACGACAGGAATCTTCGACCCAGCGACCTTGTTCAAATCCACTGAAGCATCGACGAATTCGATGTCGGCTTGGGGAGAACCAAACGCCATCCTGGTGACGACCAATCAAAATCATCGTTCACAAAGCAGTGGAGAAACCAAGTCCCTCACCGGACTATCAACTGAGGGAACGTCTCGTTTCCCTCGAACTCGAAAGTCATGGCTTTCTCCTGAACAGTCGTTTTACCGTCCTTTTCCCCAAGGATGATTGCAGGGAGGGCTAGGCCCTTCTCTACATCATCTGTGTCATCGAGAACTTGCTGATCGAATAGGGATCCTGCGACACCCATGTACGATACGTGAACCTTTCCTTCCTCGCCGTCACCTTCGGCCTCAACCTGGATGAAGCCAGAATACACGGGAAGGGTTTTCTTATCAAGACCCTGCGGGGGCGTGAACTTGGCCGTGACGATCTTGCTCTCGTTAGGCGCGAGGGTAAATGAAGTGGAGCTGAGGTCTACTTTGGCAAAAGAGTCGGTGAGGAGGACAGGTCCAAGCGCAGCCTGAATAGACCCTGGTTTGATGGTGATAGCAGTTCCCGCAGAAAAGTGGCTGACACCATACTTCTTCTCCTTGCTGCCGAGGTTCTTGACAGTGAAGTTTTGACTGAGACCGGATGTCGGGATTAGATGGTAATGCAGTGATTGACGCGATGGCACTCACGTTCCACTGAAATGCTCAGTATCGTTCAACAATAGTTCTCCGGGCCACACATAACTTTGGGCGTACGCTGCGGCGTAGGCATCGACCAATCCGGCGCCCTGCGCCGTAACACTCTGCCACATTGAGTTTTCCTCATGGCTGGCTGGGAGCATAACAGACGTTGACTCAAAGAAGTTCCTCGCTCGTCTGGCAACATCAGCGTTCTTTCCGCGGACTTGGAGGTACAATGCAGCGCAACCAGCGAGATAGGGCGTAGCCATACTAGTTCCAGGCATAACCATATATCCACCTTTCGTGAGGGGGTAGGTGGAGAGGATCTGCCCACCGTGAGCCCCAATGGATGGTTTGAAACGAAGGTCAAAGGAAGGACCATACCTGTTCGGAAACGAAAGTTGAAGCCAGACAGAGTGAATAGAATGGATATAAGCTCACGTGGAAAAGGCAGACACTAATCCACCCGTTTGCTGCTCGTAGTTAACCAGACGGCCGCCTTTTGGGAAGGTAATCGTTACTTTCTTTGTCTCCAAGAACTGCTTAGTGAGCTAGAATGATTGTCACTATCAGTTCTAAGCTTGGGCTAGAGCGGAAGTCAAAGGTCGTTTACCCATTCCACCTAAGGCTTCCGTACGGAGCCGTCTAATTAGAGGGCACGAACAAGTCGTTCGTGCCCTCTAACTAGAGGTTCGGGACGCGAGGGCTCACGCCCGCGATTATCACCCTCGATGATCTCAACTACCTAGACTAAAGTCCTGCTATCTTCCCTGAAATTGCTCGCCGCTCTTCATGATCTCCGATATCTTCAAGGTGGGTGCGTTCTGTAAGTTGTTCGATGACGTTTGTCCTACAAACAAGCAAAGCCGAACACCCCGCACCTGACTACCTCCGCGGATGATTGATCATCGATCATCGATCATCCATGAGGCCTGAGGTGCCAGGAACAGTAACTGCCGCTCAAGCGCTCACCTCCCCGACCGCCATCACATCACTGTGGGCACCTCTGTCCACAACAGTATGTTCTGCTCATTCTATCACCTAACGGACTCTTCTCGACATCACCAGGAAGATCTTTACCATTCTCTCTGCAGGCGCATAGGGTTATGGGCAATAAAAGCGCTTCAAGAACTCCAATTCGGGTATAATGGTCTTCTAAGGGTTCGACAAACTGGATGAAAACTCATACGAATGGCCAAAACCGGTGCTTGAGGGATTATCGGTGACATTTTAGCCCGAAATCTTGATGTGGGACGTCGAGGAGTCGGGGACTCGGGAGGTGCCTATACTGTATACACGGCTTTCGAGGTGCGTGGGTTGCAGTTCCCTTCGGGGACCCCAGATCGTGAACTAATACTTTGTCTAGCGCAATTAATTATCTTTTGTACAATAAGACATCGCAGAATGGCGCCTCAAACCAGACGGGAACTTTACTGCAAGGCTCAACCACGACTTTGGCAGACATCCAGCCGACCAAACAACCGACACCTCCCCAGCTCAATCTTCCCTACGCCCTAAGAACAGTTTCCAAGGTCATTTCCATCTCAATTCCCTTCTCTCGGTACTACACTAGTTCCGAATTCAAACCTATCGCATGGGGGTGCAGTGCTGCGGCTTTGCCGGCTCACTGCTCCTCGCGAACTTGTGAACCCCCCCCAGTTGTATGTGATATCTATCTACTGGCAATAGCTTTTGACTTTCTGCACCTTTCGAAGCACTCTGTCACCAAGCCGTTCTCAACACCGTCAATTCAACTTGCCCACGGCCCGCCTTCACCCACGATCCCGAAATTACTATTGTAAGTTTGGATCTCTAAGTGCGCCCATCGATGTCGGTGAGTACAGGTTCGTCATTCCATTATTGTTGATATCGCTAATATTTCTAGTGCGTATCTCTGATGCAGTCGAGGGTAGTTGCTGGTTACATGCGTGCCGCCTCGCAAATGGCAGTGATTCTGTGAACCAACCCAACTCGCGTTGGATGGCCTCATGGCGCCCTGACTCCTACCTTATTTCTCTTCACTGTGTCCACGTTGAGTTCTAGAGTATATGAGCACAAGTAGGTAGAGCAAATACTACCGCGTTTCGAATCAACAGACTTACAACTTTTGAGATTTCTCGTGTGATGTGCACTCCTGCACCGACTACATATTGACCCACTTCCGTGGTATCTTCGTAGTTGTGTTCGCCTCAATACCATCGAATATGTCTGTCTATCTTGTGAGAATATAGGCGTCGTAGAGGGGACCACAGATCTGTGGCCTTCCGATGTGCCGGAATCACGCTATACAGCAATGTATAGTAAGTATGCAGAGATTCCTTGGTCCCTTGTGTCTTTGACACATGTCTATAACTACGCACAGTCAAACTTCTGGTAGAGTGATCGGATCTCCTCTGAGTAGGTACCAGGAGTGAACCGGGGCCATTACAAGCTCGAGAGTAGCGCGGTTGGGTGTATTCGGTGTGCTCGGACGACGGACAAGACCTTTCAATTTTTCTATCCATCTCGATCAATCGCATAGTCATTAATATGCAGCGACCACTCATAGATCGATATCTATTCACCATTATTCAATGGGGTTTATTGAAATGGTCGTTACAACCGGTCAACCAGAGAGTGAACTACTAAGTGAAATGTACTAGTTAGTAGTGGTGCGGAAGTGTGGACAGTTTGCTTTCCTCGCACCTATTATACCCAAGCTATAAACACTCAACGAATCACCTACATAGTTTATGACTCAGTATCCTCAGGTTGGAGTGAAAACCGAGTGCCTGTGAGGGGAGCACGAGTGATTATTGGGCAAATGTCTGATGCGTGAGTGTCAGCGTGAGTGTCTCATTCAATTTGACTGAGCGGTTGCAATCACTCACAGCTTCACTCGCACCCCACTCACAGTTTTGAATGTCGCTGATGAGCATACCAGTGAAAATGGTATGGGTTCTGCCCGCCCTCTCATTGAGCGCGTGAGTTTGAACCAGCATATATCTTTTGCGTGAGTGTCAGCGTGAGTGTCTCACTTGATTTGAGTGAGAAGTTGTGATCGCTCACGGCTTTGCTCGTACCCCACCCACGGTTGTAAACATCACTGATGAGCATACCTGTAAAAACGATATGAGTTACGCCAGCCCTCTCATTGAGCGCGTGAGTAACCAGCGTATATCTTTTGCGTGAGCGTCAGCGTGAGTGTCTCATTGAGTTTGAGTCAGCAGTTGCCATTGCTCGCTGTTTCACTCACTCCCACCTCAACATCGCATATTACGGTAGAATCACTGATGAGCATTTCAGTATTTATTATTCAGGCAGCACCGGCCTTATTATTGTGCGAGTAAGTGTCTCGTTTGGAAGCACCAAGCGTCGCACTGGGGGCCGTGATCCGAGAGTACTTGGAGATCAGGACTTAGGTGATCCGTCTTATTCAGCTGCTATGTGAGCACTCGCCGCCATCAGTGGTAAGGCGGCAGAGCTCAAATATCGTTCACGCCATCAGTGGTTTGGTTCGGCCCATAATGCAGTGCGTGGATTGCTTCGAATCTAGTTTTTTTTATGAGTTACACAATGTCGTACTCTGTAACGTATCCAATACCGGATACTCTTGCACTACAACATGCGGATGTGCAACCTCCAAGGACCAAGGTACTCAGCCGTCTCCGGGCTACTTGAACTGTCCGCATTATCTCAGGGAATTAATAGCTGATACGAGTATTTGGTGAGATATAGCAGGTAGAGGTCTGGTGACGAGGATCGTACCGTGTCAGGCAGTGATTACAGGAGGCCCAAGGGTCGGACAAGTGAGATTCCAGAAGGTGACCTTTGATTCGGTCAGTCTGAGAGCTCAACTGATCGAGCTTTGAGAAATGTATAGCGCACCATGAGCACGCCACGCCTGCCATTGTTAACTCCTTCCAGGTCCATCGGCGGAGTTGTTCTCGGTTTGAAGCACCACAAAGTTTCAGTCAGTACTTCGGTGTACAGTTCGAAATAAACCTGTCAATTACGCACCTGTTGTCCATATGTGGTCCCACGTGTTCTGACTATTTTTAATCCAATACTTCAATAATTGTTTCTGAGACCAGTGGAAGAGAGGAAGATGGGTGGACAATGGACATTGGATGTCATGCATGATGATGCGGGGAAGAAGGAACATGTTGACTGCGGAATCGGATGCCGAACTGTTGCCAACAGACGCACGGATGGTTCGGGACCAGAACATGACGTATACCGGATACTGAAGTACCGAAGATCAGGAAGAGCTCTGGGGATCTTAACGAGCGACACGTCAAATTTTCTCTAGGAAGATCTCATTGAACTGGGACATAGCTGAGAGTGGTGGATATTAAAGATCACCGAGAGCTTTGAGCGTCTCGACGAGCGGTGACAGATACTTGGAGAAGATAGCAGGGCAAATTGAGATCACCGGGGGTGATAACCGCGAGCGTGAGCCCACGCGTCCCGGACCTCTAGTTAGAGGGCACGAACGACTTGTTCGTGCCCTCTAATTAGACGGTTCCGTACGGAAGCCCTAGGTGCCCATTCCCCGGCCTCTGTCGGTATCATTGATAGAGGAAGATCGCCAATTTCGCCCCTGATGGAAGAGAACTCCTTGGGTCTGATATGTTTGAAGGTAATAGCACGTCAACGCGAGGGTGTAGCAAGGAGAACCACCGTGTACATACCCGTAGAGGAACACTAATTTGGCACCTTTCGTACCGAGGTTCTTTAGAAGATCGGGCTAACCGAAGTGGTGAGGCATCGGGCATTGAGAACATTCTCGCCGACACAGGAGGAGAAAGAACTAACCACTGTACAACCACCAATACGTGTTACCACAACGTGGTTCTCGAGGATCGGAACGTCGTCCGTCAGATTGGCACAACCGAACTCCATAGTATCGTTAGCAAATGCATATATAGGCAGGGCCTTGTCGGAAATATTCGTCAGAGGGAAAAGATCGAAGTAAGGGATGGGGTCGTGTGGTGTATCCCCACCCACATCGGCGACCTGTAGAGGAAAATGCGGGCTACAGAAAAAAACATCAGTATGGGGCGCGACCCGGATCAAGGAAGCACATACGTATCCACGCTCGCTACACTGATGACCTCTTCCCCGGTACCAGGTCCAGAGGCGTACCAAGCGCCGTCTGCACCTTCGTTGCCGGCCGCAACGGTTACAATACGTCCCTTCTCTGCTATGCGACTCGCAACGACGGACCAAGCACTTCCTGTCCATCCACTAGGTCCTCCCAAGGACAGAGTAATCACGTCGTTGCCATCTTTATCAGCCTGAACGAGGCCAGCGACCGTTGCTGTAGAATACAACGTCAGCTTGAGTCACATAGAATAAGGGTTGACGCAGGGGCTGACCATCCTCACTGACGCCACTTCCACATCCGGCAACCTTGTAAGCTGATAGCTCAGCATCGTAAGCAACACCGGTCAAATTGAACGGTGCTATTCCTGGACTAGCACCAATAATGCCAGCAACATGGGTTCCGTGACCTTGACAATCCATAGGGTCGTTATCTGGTCTGAAAGGCGGAGTGATATCCTCCAGATCCCCAATGAAATCAAAACCTCCGGTGATCTTGCGCCCTTTACCATAACCGCTGCCGAGTGCGGGGTGGTTGTAGTCGACGCCCGTGTCGATACTATTTGAAGGAACAAGGGGAGCAGTGAGTCCTAGGTCACGATCGAGATTTTGAATTGTACGAACATGCCGATCTTAATCCCTTTTCCAGTGATACCTTTGGCGTGCAATTTGTCGACGCCCTATGATCAGATACAGCCAAGACTCAACTCAGGCCCGAAACCACAAGTAAGATCGGCTTACAGTGATGGCGTGTAGAGTATCGGTGACAGGTGCATTCCTCGAGTCGTACGTGGCATATGCCGCACGTTCGGTGATTGAGGAAGAAACCTGCGCAGGTCTGACACGGACAGCGTCCTATGAGTGATTACATCGAAGAGCAAAAACTGCGTTTGCTCACTCGGGTCCTGGAAACATGCGTACCGGATGAACAGCTTTTACCCCTGGTATTGAATATAGCTTGAGAAGATCCTAGAAGAGGAGTTAAAACGAACACCAGTCACTGTTTTTCTGAGACGGTAACACATACCGAATCGTCCTGATAAGTGGTATGATTATCCGATGATGTCGTTTCCAGAGCAAGCGAGGAGACACACTTTGATCACCAACGACAGGCCAACGAGTACACCTGGAGATCCATACTCATGGCGCGTTTCATAGTTCAGGCCCCGAGCCTTGAAGTTATCGTGCATGCGCTTATGAATGTGAGCCTATCATTGAGCGTCAGATGGGTCTCCCCGAGAACGGTCGAAGCTGGTGAGAGAGAAACTTACAGGTGACTCATCACGAGCAAAAATGGCGTGGTTCTCCTCAATCTCAACAATGAACCGTCTCGGGATGATTTGGCTGGGAATGGCGAAAGCTTGAACCACTAAAAGCAACAAGCCGCCCGTGATGAGGTTGGATTTCATCATAACGCCAGGCAACTGAAGCCGTAGAGCGAAGAAAAAGAGCGGCACACGACTTGGAAATATGGAAGTGAAAGTACACAAAGATACAAGCAGAGAATAAAAGTGAGTGAAAGAAAAGATGAGATTTGGGACGTGGAGATTGCTGGATTATATACTGGTTGGCCGCCTTCAGGGTCACTGCGAAACAACCGCCAAACGCCAACCTCTAACACCGCGCACAGGGCTCAGGCGCTGTGGCAGCAATTGTTCGAGGCCCGCCACTATCTTTAAACGGTGCATGACGCTGAACTACGCTGGGCACTTGATAGTCAATAGTGGGAACACAAGCCATGATACCAAAGAACATTGCTTACTTATGGATTAACACTAGGATACAATCCTTCCGTACAATCTGCCTCCTTCCACTCTTATTCAACGGTCATCAAAAAAGATGGTAGTGTGTCGTGCCAACGAGCGCTCAGCGCCGTCGCACGAAGTTAAAACACGGGCCCCATCGAGGATTGACCTGCGCGCTCTTAATTGCTCTTGGAGGTCCAGAGTGATGAAAAGCAAACGAGAGCTGGTTCCAATTGATGTGGTCGCTTGGGTATATGGAATTTGCAACTGAAGAGAACCGCAATGAAATGGTAATCCTGTCAAAAAACACCGTGATGCTCAGGCTTCAGCATAAAATGAATGAGCCAACGGGAAACACAATCGACCGTGACGATTCAAACGTGATACTAGTAAAGTAATAGCCGTAGTACAATGGAAGGTGGTGCCCGCAGCTCGCACATAGCCAAAGATCGTGCGGGGGAGCGACGAGGGAGCCAGGCTTTTGGAACGCTTTTGGAACGAAGTATGTCGTCCTCCGTAGTGCAGCACCACTTACATGCTACATCCTCTGAGCTGATAGCAGTGAGTGGGAAGTTCTAGAGATACGTACAAGGTAACCAAATATCGGTATTTTCAAGTCCCCTGACATGAGACAGTGATGGTAAGAGATGGAGGTAGGACCGTGAGAATTCACCTCGCTCACTCTCAAACCACTATCATAACGCAAGGTGCCGGCAAGCGGCACGGCCCGCTACTGTCTGCCCAGGTTCACGAAAATGTTATGAAGGCCTTGACCGAACATTAGACGATTCTGATCCCCCTGCTGGTCGTCGCTTGGCCTTCGGCCAGCTCCTCCCAGCAAGGGGAAGGGGAAGAACCCCCTCTCTCTCCAATAGCAACCTTTTCAAAAATTCAAACCCGGGCTGAAACAACACATATTGCAAAATCCTCGATCACAGGACCGCATGGATCTGTCATGGCTTGCAACGGTCGGGGGTCCTTTCGTCTTCCTTCCTTCCTTCCTTCCTTCCACTGTTTGCTTGTCAACACCTCTCAGTGGATCGTGCTGTTTTGGCAAAAATTCGAGTGGTGAGTGGGTTGTTGGACCCAGTTTATGCGATGGTAGATCGTATAACATTAGTCTTGTGTGTGGAAACCGTCCGTAGAACGTCGGGCGAGGTCAGGGTCATTCCAGCAGAAATTGAGCGCTGTTGTTACATGGTAGATACATGTCTTGTACGGTAGTTCGTTTACTGGCGGTCCGTCGGGCCGCAATACAAGTTGGCAGAGAAAAAATCGACATCGTGATCGTGAGTAGAAAATGGAGAGCGTGGGTAGAAAGTCACGTTCAGAGGTGATCGGTTGGTGCCGGGCAACTCAAACTGCCAGTTTTGTTTTGTCAAAACCCAGCTCCTTAACAGTAGCGGGAATCTCTGTCTTTCCCACGGCTGATGCCCCACCTCAAATACTCAGCAGCGTCGTATGCAGCTAATCGTAACGCAAGGGTCGAAAGATACGAAGACAAAAATGGGATTTCTACCAGCTTTGGCCGCTTTCTTTTCGCAAAAAATGTCCCGCTGTCACTGCGCCTACCTCCTCATCGCGCAGCTCGAATTCTAACCGACCACATCATCGATTCGCCACCTCGAGGGTGAGCTTTCTTTTTCCACCTGAACCACATTACACGCAATACAGGCTCTCTACGGAGCAAAAATGATATTGCGCACAATGCACCGACACGGGGCTGTTCCGTTGTCCTCACCAGGGCAGCCCAATCCTCCGTTCAGTGTTCAGTGCCGACAGCCGATGTCCCAGGAGAGCCACTATCTGATCCATTGCATCCGAAATTCCGAGTTGTGTATTCGGATGCCTCACATCTGGTCCCGTGTCGCGCTGAGCTGCCGATAGTAGGTATGTTCCGCGGTCACACCGCCCGACTGTTGGCGATGAAACCCTATACTACTGGTGCTCGCGACGCGTCGTGACGGCGTTCTTGTATACCTGTCATGTGGATGTGGTAATACAGAGCCTAGAGGCTCCAGCCTGGTGCTCGCAACGTATGGTTCGCGTTCTTGTACTCCAGCTGCATTCCTCAATGCCTCATGCCTCAGACCATGGAATGACGGATCAATGTCGATGTCTTCCGAACGATTGGATCACCATCGTCTGGCTCGGGTAAACCGTCAAGCGCTTCACACATTTCTGGCGCTTTCGATATCCGTCCCCGCTGTGTGTTACGTATAACATGGCCCCTGTGCCAGACCAGAACGATCATACCGAGGAAACCTCTGTGATCCCGTATAACCTATGAGCTCACCACTCATGATATTTCACAACAATATTCTACATAGCAGTACCAATTAGCATAACCGCGTTTCGATTCAATTCTCGAGTGCTTGAGCCTTCTATACATACAACAATCCCGTAGTCAGGTATCATTTCCTGGAGGGCGTTCCCGACTGGAGCGTATCGAACCGATAGGGTCCTGGCTGCCCCTAGGATAGAGAATTCTGGCTAGCTATGTCGGCTATGGAACCCTGCCGTCCCGAAATGGGACCAAGTACAGGCTTTATCTCTTATTTCTTTCTTATTTACTCTGGACAACCCCAACCTGACCTACCGGGACCAGACAAGTAAGTATCCACTTGTTCCGGTGGCGATTTTCGTTCTTGACCTCCATGTCCTCAATCACTACTCTCTGTCTTGTTGTCCAGATTGGACGTTCAGATCCTATGCGTTTAGCCTGCCGGGTGACTGACAGATGGTTTCTGGGATGAGAGATGGACGAAAAGGTATGATCGACCGCGATCATCAGCAGAAGTACGTGATGCTGACGACGTTCCCACCTGTATCCATTTTACAACAAAAAACAGCGGGAAATACTCGACAATGAGCTTGGTAGGAAACATACTGCACTATAACTATAAAGGAAGAAGTAAGGCAACAACTATTCTTCACCTCTTCCCTTTACCATCTAAATCTCAAATATCACACAGGAAATGCGCTGGGCAAAGATGTGCGTGGAGCACATACTTACTCGGCCAACATCATTGACTTGGTGATTGCTCAGGTTCGAGGTACTCTTCATGGTCATATACCATCCGGTCTTTTCCTTGCTCGGTCGCACGGAAGCCTTGAGAATCGAACCTCCTCTGCCGCCCACCGTCAGGCTCGCCCAACCTATCACGTTTACATGGGTACGAGAATCGGGGGATCCGACACAATTTGGCTTTCAAAAACTACCAAGCAATCGCCCTCCTTCGAGGACCTTATCCGTTGAAGAAGCTCGCGGACAGAGTGGGGAATTTTCACTGACGTTTCCGTACGAGCTGTGAGCGAATTTTGACAGCATTGTTATCTGGAAATTCACTTACTAGGTATCCAGTCCTTACTCCGTTGTAGCTATCGACCTCGATTCGTGAGTCTGTTACAATCTGGAAGCCAGTGAGGCTCGATAGAAGCTTATGTTTTGCCCCGTGAATAGGAATCCTCGCGGCACATTCTTCACCGCACCTGAGCCTATAATTGCCATGTGAGTTTCTATTTGGTAGCTTCAATTTGAATCCATGGCTGATGAAAGGTCAATAGGTCGCTCACTAGCACAAACTCAGGTCCTGATCTCAGTATAACACCGATGTCCACTATTCCTCCGTGAGCGACCGTATACCCGGTTCATTGACGAATCCTCTGCTCTAACGGCTTCATCAGTGATTCCAGCAATTTGCCCGGGAATACTGAAACCTCCCCATCTGGAAGTACCTACGCCAGGTCGGTGTCTCTACCGCCGACTTCGACCGCCACCCCACAAAACTCCAAGAATCGTATTCCCGTGATCATCGCGAGCACCGCTGGCGGGGTCCTAGGTTTTTCTCTTCTACTCCTCATTGTGTGTCTTCGCCGCCGCCGCCTTCAAGTGAGGTCCCCACTGAGGTTCAACATTCCTGAACTCCAACGATATCAACAGGGTCTCACTCTCACGACCTTGACGACTTCCGACATGCACGTACCTCCTACGAGCTCCATGACGCAGCGACAGCTACTAGGAAAAACAGGAAGAAAATACACGATGGAGAAATCTGCCCAGTCTATAGCTCCAGTACTTCGAGAGCAGCTAAATGACCCAGTACCGAAACTCGTTACCATACTGCAGTCCCAAGATTCTGCAGAAGACGGTTCTGGTCGGATTAGCTTAGACGAAGTTGTTGAACGAGCGGTCCTGGGACTACGTAGTCAATTAGCTGCGGTGACACAGAGAGTCGCTCAGCTAGAAAGCGAGTTAGCGGAGTCAGCACCACCGGACTACGCTTCTAACCCTTCGGAACTTTCTGTTGAGTAGAACTGTCCCGCGAATAGCGAGTAAAGACTCTGCAGTCGAAACTCAAGAATTGAATAGAGGTGGCGCTGTGGATATCGAGGGAGTAATCACTTATCTGGATAACATTACGTTTCTCAATGTTGTACAAGTAGCTTGGGTTCTTGAGAAATACATTACATGAATGAACGCAATCATAGGTCTATGACAAGGAGTTGAACTCGCAAGTCGACGGTACGCTGACACGAGCTAAACAGGTCCGATGAGTCATGTACATGACCATTTTCCCTACGCTTCCACCCTTCGCCGTCTGGTCCAAAAGTGTCTGATGATCGTTACGGTACATCGAGAGCTTTTAGCCCAACCACAATAATTGGAGTCATGGAAGCGATCTCCATAGAAGCTACGCACCTTGAATGGGATGGTCATTATCGAGCGAGTGCTTGTCAACATGGCATTGGGTGTATTGAGATTGGTGGAAGGGCTACGTCCAGCAATAACTCTCTGTTACTTCCATACGCGACAGATGAAGGTTAGAGCTTCACAATCATTTCTAGGAGGCGCTTGACCAAGTCCAAGTTATATTGAAGACCGGATTGGATTGTGAAGATCATTGGGCAGGTGGCTTGCCAGATCACAACTCCTTCTAGGAACAAACGCTGGAGTACTAGCGGGTTTACTAATTTGTATAAGACGAATTGAAGAGTCCACGTCGCGCAAAAGATTTCGGTACGAGTCTTTGAGCTTTGGTAAGTATGAATGGATTCGAGGGGCCCATCACTGGGCAATGCTGCCAAACACTGCCGCCGATCCATTCGAGGCAAGCACCGCCGGACACGCACCCAGGACCAATTACAGCGAGATGCGCGGGTGAGATCCTGAAGAGACATCTATATCTGTTGAGCGTAACACTAATCGAACAGAGTTCAGATCGAGATGAGAGAATAGGCTGAGGACAAGCTAAAGACATTGATGGGTGTCGCACTCCAACTTTGCCGGCCAAGGTCTGAGCTCGCTGTTCCAGATCCCGTTTTTCAAAAACTCACATCCTGATCCTACCCGTTCAAAGACGATCACCATGCTTGTCCTCTGTTCGCAGTAAAGGTTGGTGATGGTTGGGCTTGTGCGGGCCCGCGGTTGCCCTGGGAATCTTGGTTTCCGTTCATAGTGATCTATTCTCACGCGCTTGTACAGCAGGCGGATAATCGCCAACTCGTTCCAACGTCGAAGTTGAGCTCTTTCTCCTTGACCTCCATGTCCTCGATCAATATTTTATTTCTCTGTCGTTCTTGTTTCACTCTCAACTCGGGGGCCAATGATTTCATGTGATCTACTCTTGGGCTTGACGGACTAGCATATGGTAACTTTCTGATATGAGATTTAGCACGAGAAGGAGGTATGATTGGATGGTCTGAATTAGTGGCAAAAATGATCCGTGATAACCATAGGGGAAGCGACCTGCTCGTACGAATCCGATGCCAATTCTTCTTCACCTAATCTGACCCTTGGATTTGGTGCGCCGAACCGACTTGTACGTGGAGTGTTCACTTTGTCAACACGATACTTACTCGGATTGAGGAAAGAGGAAAGCGATCCTCGTGGTCGTATTCCATTCAGTCCTTTTAGAGTCCAATCGCACAAAAGCATTGGGTATTGAACCTTCTCTACCATCCACCGTTTAACCAAGCCAAGAATTATTTTTTATGTGGATAGGCACTCGGCACGGGGATCAAAAGTGATTTGGCTTCCAGAAGTTATTAAGGCTTTTTGAGCTTTGGAAGCAGCCGGCGGCCACAATATCAGACGGTACCCATAGTTAAGCACTGGTCGATGATTAGATCAGTGGCGCTTGCGAGATAGGCCGTGTTGATTCCCGATAGGCTATATGGACTCACGTTAGTCTCGCATTATTGTTTTCCCTTATTTTCCCTCCTCTCTCCTTAGATTTGTGTTACGCCCCTGACGATGCACAGAGGAATATCGTACGTACTTCAGGTGTTATACGGGTAATTGACTTGCTAGATTAGCCAGATCCGCGTTGCCTTCGAGACCCAGCTCGACAGCTGCCTTCGGATTCGAACCGCCTGTACAATCTACCGTTCCGGTTCAGCGACCAGTCATGTTTACACAGATACGAGAGCCGCATGGGGACTCAGAACGGTTTGGCTTCCAGATAGTACCAACTAGAACCCTCGACATCTTGACTGTTTACCAAGAAAACAGCGATAGAGGTGAACTCAGATTGACTTTCTTCTATCTGGAACGGTGAGCCTGTCGTCAATAGACCGCTCTTCGCGTGTATACTGACAAATAAACCAGTCCTGACTCTGTCACCGCCATCAATCTTGATTCGTGAGTCTGCGCATGCCAGAGGCACTTGTCGGTGTCATCCCGCAGAGCTTATCATTTTTTGCTACCAGGAGGGTCTCTGCCACATCCTCGACCGAACGCGACCGCGCTGCTTGTCGCAGAGATCCAATTATTAATAATGGGCCGGGCACTCGCGAGTGATCATTCACACAGCTGCATGAAAGTTTCTTTTCTGATGCCCGTTGAGTAGATTCACAGTGGCAGTGACGCAAACGAAATCACCAACTTCCGAAGCCAGTACAACGTCAACTCAACCCTCTCCTTCAAGCCCATCGGCAGATAGCTCAGCAGCCATTACAAATTCAAGTTCGATTTTTGGTACTACGATACCACCAGCCATCACTTCATGAGTGATCGGCGGTCTTCAGTGTTGGTGCCTGTTTTCTGATAGCGCGGTCAGTGATCCCAGCGTCCCGACTACTCACCCACAACCAGACGTTGGGACGCCTCAAAAATCTCAAAATCCAACACCATCTATACCCATAATCGTCGGGAGCGTCATTGGCGGAATCTTAGTCCTCTTACTCTTCGTCATCTTGGTGCTTCGCCAGCGCCGATTTCAAGCGAAGTTCAATCACAGGCTCAAGTCTCTTGGACTCCGTCGACACCGACAGAGCTTTGGCATCACAGTTTCACCTATTTTTACCCAAGTACCTAAGCCTCTGATCTCCAAGGCACAACGAAAGTTACCAACAAACAGGGGAACCAATCAACCGATCGAGACGTCTAGCTTAGGACAATCCTTGATTCCCGTAGTTCGAGAGCGGAAGTTACCGATCCCCGAGTCAACTTCACTACCACCGTCCCGGAGTCACATTGAGCACGACGAGCGTTCACAAGGATTGCTGCTCCCTCAGGTTGACGCTGACGGTGATAGCCGGGGCGATTTGGAATCAATGGAGTGAGCGTTCCAGAGACTTTGAAGTCAGTTTGGTGCCATGGCCCAGAGGGTGGGTCAGCTAGAGAGTGAGCTAGCGGAACAAGCGCCACCAGATTATACTTGCAGCCCCTCGTACCTTCCAGCTCATCCAAACTAGGTTGTCAGGCTATGGGCGAGTAAAGAATCTGGAATCGGCCCTTGGCATATAAATTCGGAGATGATAGTAGTTATGTTGCATTTTTCTGTTAAGTGACCTCGAAGTTTGAGAACCGATGATAGTGTGCATTGGACAATTTGTTGCATTGGTGATACACTAACTTATAAGCCTGGTATGATCTCCCATCGGAAGAGGACAACGAAAGTCCTTTTGACCCAGACGAAACCAGGGAGAGATACAGGTGATGTCATTCACGCGATTTTGATCTCCGCTCTAACGTTTTTATCATTTCTTTTATTTTTACCACCATCCCTGTCCTTAGTAATAACTCTCTCGATTCCCATGGCTCTGCTCGTTGGCAACTCTGACTACGATGTGAAATGCCGAACTCATGTCGCTGCTCACCAGTACTTTCTCTAGTGCATATACTATCCTCTAGTGTGGTTTACCGCAAATTTATCACGGTGCCACAACCACGATGAATTATACTGCAGCGATTGAGAGCGATTGCTAATGCGCCTCAGGATATTCTAATTGGGCAGGAGAACTTGCTGAAACGGAGCCGTCGTCACAAAATTGCCAGTGGGGCCGGTAAGCTGCCATTCATCTTTAGACCTCATTTCTGTTCCTAACTTCTCTCGTAGTGCTTTGTTCAATTTCTGGGTCGGAGTAGGATGGTATAAATATCATCTAGAAGAAGGAGAGCGAGATCTGAGATCTGAGGGCTCGTCCCGTGGCATTCAGTGAGCTTCAGCGCTTCCCCTCCCCCACGACGCCTACTCACCTAGTTCCGTTCATCGTCATAGCTCGGGATGAAATGTGACACATCGCCCTTTTGTCGGCTGTAGCTCATGAACTAATAGAGCAGAAGTTCAGGGTGGTGGCGACTGACTACCATCGGTTGGCGAGGGACAGATAAGGGTCTCTATGAGATGATGAATGAGAGTCACTGCACTACTACAGGCGAGAAGGCACAGAAGAGACTTCCAGGTGCGAACGCTCTGCCTGGTTTACTCAGGGATACCCCAAAGATTAACAGGACTACAGGTCGCGTCTGGGCCGTGTACGGACCGGAGGCTCCGTACACGAGTTTTCGTGAGAAGCAACAGGGTCAGCTGACCTGTTGCTTCTCTCTCCCTTACCACGACGTTCGTGCAATTGAACGTCGTTCCTTCGTGTTACCTCGTATTATCTCGCGTTTTTCGAATACCTTTGGGAGAAGCTTCACACTCTTTTCGCGCTCTTTCGTCTAATTCTCGATTCCACTCGCTTGTTACACATTATCTCTCGCGACACTTGCTCGATGACAGACACGACACAGCCCACTTCGAACGACGACAACGCCTTTGGCGATTCGCTCAAGCCTGCCACGGTGGTGAGGAGGACACCTCACCCGCGCGTTGCGCACGCCAAGAGTCAGTTTGCACCTCGCGATGGCGGCGCCGACAACGTACCTCCCCCTAAAGCTAAGGGAAGGAAGGCACCTCAGGCCAACGCAGCAGCCTCCTCTTCTCGTCGGCAGGTCACTCCTGTGCCTCCTCCGGATGCCAGCTCTAGGAGCCAGACTCAGGACTTTGAGGATGGTGATGAGGGTGAGGACGACGAGGGGGACGGGGACGAGGACGGGGAGTACAGCCTTGACGATGGCGTCGAGTACGGGACATTGGTCCAGTACGACGGTGACAAGGAGGTGGACGTCACCCACTGGTTCAGGGAGGACGGCGAGCTTAGGGAGGTCGAGCCCGAGCGCATACAACCAGTGCAAGGGGGAGACCAACCAGCTGCGACTCTAGTAGAGCCAGACGAGCCCACCCACAGCCGTGACAAGGGCAAGGGTCGGGCTGATCGTTACGAGCGCTCCCATCGGGGAGACAACATTTCTTGCAGGAAAGGTGAGCCATCGGGCCCTCCCTTCCGTTGTTCGTTGGTCGGATGTGAACTTATCGTGTTTGCAGATCGTGACCGCGCCAGATCGGCCTCTCCTCGGAGAGGTACCGAGGCATCTCGTCGTAAGACCCGCGAGAGGACTCCGGGTAGTTTTCCTTCGTATATGCACGTCTGTCCCACGTACTGAGTTGTTCCAGTTGGTCGCAGGGAGCGTGCGCCCGAGGGGGAGTACGTCGAGCCTTCTGGTAGGAAGGTACAGGAGGACCGAGCTTCCAGGAATCCTCGGGCTGAACCCTGCGAGGTTGAAGCTCGAGAGGCGGATCCTTCGGAGCGGAAGTCTCGCCGCAGGAGCAGGGAAAGGCAGTCGAAGAAGCGGCGTCGCCGCTCGCCTACCCCTGAGGATTCTTCTTCCGACTCGAGCTTGTCGACGGATGGGTCCAGTTCCCGTTCACGTTCTAGGTCCAGATCTCGCGACCGAGGACGCTTGGCCAAGCCGAAGGACGCCGTGTACATCCCATTTCGCCCGGGTTCTGGCGCTGCGGTTCCACCGTCGCAAGCCACTAGCAACATCCCTATCGCGGTCATCGAGAACTTGGCCACAGGCTGGAGACGCCCCATGTCACTAGCGTGGTTCTCGCAGAGCTTCGGGGGGGTCGTTATGACGGAAGACCCGGTCACGAAGAAGAAGGATTTGGACTGTGTGCCGAACGGGAAGATCACAATCGGTGACTTCTACTCGGCGGAGAAGAACTTTCCCCCCGCCATAGCTCGGTATTACATCCTCCCTGGCAAGAAGAGGCCGTGCAGGACCACTCTTGCAGTTGCTGAGATGTTCGCTCGTTTGTTCGCCATGATCACAGGCCGTCCCGACTTCCATCGGATCTTCCAGTCCTACCTCGAGTACACGAATTCGGTCATTCGCAAGTGGGTGGCCGACAGACACTACGGGGATGTGCGGATCGACATCTTTGATACCGCAGAGTGGGAGAACATTCGTGAGCAGGCTCGTGACGGGCTCAGCTCTGGTAGCTCCTCCGGTAAGAGGGGCGGCTCTTCCTTTCGGGGGGATGGTGGCTCGGGTTCGGGTGGCCCGCCGCCGGGCAACCCACCGTCGCAGAGACCGAGGGGGGTCTGCTGGAGGGGGGGCTCAAAGTGCAAGCATCCCTTCGGGAAGCATCCCGACAGTCCCTCCGACTGGCTCAAGCGCAGCCCCACCACGAACGAGTGGGTCGACGGATCCGGTGCATCCTACTGTCTCTACTTCAACACGAAGACATGTTCCAAGCCCTCTTGCAGATTCCAACACGCATGCGGCGTGTGCGGGAGCACTGACCACACGTCTCAGGGACACCCTTGAGGTGTTCCCGGTGGTCACTCGCTTCAAGGTCGAGGGGTGGGAGTGAGTGCTGGGGGCGGCGGGGTTGTTGGAGGAGTTCGGAGACATCGTAGTTGGCCTGTGAGAAGGCTTTCTCATCGGGGTGGAAGGCTACCGGGTTAGCCACAGAACCATTTCAAGACGGAGGAGGAGGCAGCGGTCATCAGGGCCAAGTTCGCTGAGGAGATGAAGCTGGGTCGGTTGTTGAAGGGTTACGACCCAGTGGAGTTGGAGTCTATCATCGGTCCTTTCAGGACCGCACCCATGGCCGTGCTGGAGCAGCGGCCAGGGAAGTTTCGTATCGTCATCAATCATTCCTACCCGCGGACACCCTCACCTTCAATTGCGCCACCTTCGTTCGGGTTACCCACATCCATAGACCCCTCGACGGTTTCGGTCAACAGCCTGATCGATTCCGATAACTACCCGTGCCAGTGGGGCACCTTTTCGGAGTGTTACCTGCTGGTTGCAGATGCGAGTCCAGGAACTCAGGCGGCGGTGTTCGACGTGGATGCGGCTTTCAGAAATGTGCCGATTCACCCATCTGTCCGACCGTTTGTCGCCCTTCAACTGGATGGGAAGGTGCACCTGGACCAGGCGCTGAATTTCGGAGAAGCGTCTGCACCCGGTATATGGGGTCGCCTAGCTGACGCTATGGTCCGGATCCTCAAGCACTTTGGCGTGGAGGAGGTGATAAAGTGGGTCGACGATTTTATCGCGTTCCGGTCGCCAACGGGGGTTGACAGCCAAGGACGGTTCACCTATCGATACGAGGCCGATCTCATATGGGAGGTGGCTGGATGGATGGGGTGGCCGTGGGCCATCTCGAAGTTCCTCACCTTCGCTTTCACTTTCCTGTACATCGGTTTCCTCTGGTCGTTGGTGGACAAGACGGTTGAGCTGCCGAAAGCAAAGAAGGAAAAGTACCGGGCAAAACTAGACCCTTGGGTAGCGGGCACGCCGCAGTCGCGGTCGGACGCCAAATCTCTCATAGGCACCCTCAACCACGTCACATTGGTGGTACCGGAGGGTAAAGCTTACCTCGTCAACCTCTTCAAGTATAGGGCGGCGTTCAAGTCCTCCTCGTCGTTCGTCAGGCACAGGATCCCCAAGGATCTGAAGGAAGACTTGGAATGGTGGCACCGGAAACTGGGTCAAGAGTTTCTGGGGATGAAGATTGTCCGTCCCCCCCCTCCGTGCACGGACACCTCACTATACGTCGACGCCTCGACGTCGTGGGGGATAGCGCTGGTTCTCAACGGCAGATGGCTGGCTTGGGAACCAGAGGATGGCTGGAAGTCCAACAGGAGGGATATAGGCTGGGCCGAGATGGTCGCCGTAGACCTCGCAGTGAGGACACTCATCGCATCAAAGATGGCAGGCAGACACATCGTTCTCCACTCGGATAACCAAGGCGTCATCGGTGCGCTGGATTCAGGGAGATCGAGAGGGTCACAGCAGAACGCCGTTCTGCGGAGGATAGTCAGTCTATTCCAGGACCACGGAGTATGGCTCACGCTGAAGTACGTGAACACGAAGGTGAACCCAGCTGACGCCCCTTCCAGGGGGTTGTTCCCTCCGCGCGTTGAACTGCACCCTCATCCTCCCGCCATCCCAAGCTACCTGTCTCGACAAGTAAAACCTTCGGTTTCCTTCCACGACCATCGCATCGCCCGCTAATTTCGAGGATTGCACAGTCTTGGTCCAATTTTCTCTCTTCTCTCCTCGTTATCGACTAGCCACTCTCGTCACACACATACTCGCGGTACCTCACATTCGTATTTTCATCTGCTCGTTTCACACGCCAAACTGGATACCGTATCATCGTTTATCATCGTTAGGATACTGAGAATTACTCTACCATCGTTACCATCATTCGATTAATTGTCTACCTTACACAGGATACCAATATACGCGATACCCTACGATAGAGACGGAACACAGACCTTCGGGAGGTAGACGGAGGTGCACGGACCGGATGGTCACATCACCTGACACGTGAAGAAGTCACAGTTCCCAATCTGGGTGGCAGGTAGCGCCCACGCCTCACCTACCTACTACATCCATCCTGAGTCGTTGGAAGCTCACAACTACAAAAATGACGCGTAAACACTACTACAAGAAAGCAGGCCAAACGGGACGGAGGCCGAGAACGCCATACCCAAAGATATCAGCGTCGACAAAGTCTTCACGCTCAACGAGTTCATCCTCTTCTCCTAACTCCACTACCACCCCATATTGTGACGATTCTTGGGATCCGATGTCGTCGTGTAACCCTTCCAACCCGATGTCGCGACGAGACTCCCTTCTGGTGGCGTTGTACGGCTCGAAGAAAGGAGCGGGCGGAAAGGAGATCTCCGAACACGCGAAAATGGTCATATTGAACGGGGCGACGGACGACAAACTGAGGCACACCTTCGGGGCAAAGCAGCAGATGTATCGATGGGCAGACGAGAATGGATACGAAGACGACCCACTTCTCCCACCTTCGGAGTCGTTCCTGGTCAACTACGTCTCGAGGAGATTCGCCGAGAAGATGTCAGACGACACGGCCAGAAAGCATATGCAACTTCTGAAGCACCATTACGAGCTGAAGGGCTACGAATGGCAGGGGAGTACTCTGCTACGAGAAGCGCTGAGGGGCTGTAAACGCTTACGACCGTCGCACTCGTTCAGGAAGGAGAGGGATCCGGTCACGAAGGAGAGGCTGGACGTGATGGAAAGAAACCTAGACTTGGGCGACGAAGACGGTGTAGGAGGTGATAACTGAGATGTGGCCATCATGGCGTGCATCACAACCGCGTTTTATGCACAGACGAGACTCGGCGAGATCCTGGCATCAAACTCCTCTCCCTCCGCATATAATCACCTTCTCCAACCGGTCGCGAAGGACTTAAAACTCATCAGCGAAGGAACAGCATACACCCTTTTCCTGCCGAGCACGAAGACAGACACGTCGAGGAGATATAGTGACGATTCCATCCCAACCAATGGACCCAACGGACCCCGTATCAGCAATGTACAGGCACATCGTGACGAACAAACTGGCCGAAGGCACCCCTCTGTTTTCGTACATCGACAGAAGCAACAGGAGGGTTGTCCTGACTAGAAAGATGGTGATGCAGAGATGCAACGAGATATGGGAGGCAGAGGGACTCGAACGGTTGACCGGTCATTCATTTCGGATTGGAGGAACTACCCATTATCTGGGAGCGGGTATCGACTCGAACGTAGTGAAGGTAGCGGGGAGATGGAAGTCGAACGCGTTCGAAAGGTACTGGAGGCACCTGGATAAGGTCGCGACGAAACACTTGGTGAACGCGAACAATCACGCGTTGATAGCTTCGAAGATGGACATCTCGAAGAATAGAAGGCGATAGTCGAGCACCAGCTTCGCAGTGTGGGGTGTCTCTCGGTCGGTGTCAGGTATACCCTCGGACGCGCTGGCGCTCTGAATTGGGTAGTCCGTGCATACCTAACACCACCCGTAGGCCCGTTCTCGAAAGAGACGGTCCCCGACGCATCCCACCATCATCTTGGAGTATCTCAATGTCTGTTGGCTCGTTCGTATTTCTTACTCTCAGATTTGTATCCTACACATTGATTTGTATTCTTGATCACCTCGATTGTTGTTTGTAACTTCGATATTCTGTAAACTACACAATCCGATAGATTATACTGCGTCACTGATCTAGCTCAGAACGAAAGAGAACAGTTGCTTCGTATCATTAATGCTACGAACAAAGAGAAACAACCCTTCATCATATGCCTCGCTTATCGCCCGGTCTCTTCTCCCTCATACTATATCATGCCTCATGTTCCTTCCTGGGTCGTATCTCATACTCCTCGTCCCTACCCGTGCCTTACGACCCCCGAAATAGTCGCCACGGAAGAAGATGGACAAACAAGCGACATTCGAGATGCGAAGGCAATCCTCCACTCGTTCCTGAATTCTCCATCATATTAACCATTGTCCCACAGCCAGGCCTGGCGCTCAAACCCCAAAACCTCCCATCTCTGCTTCGGACATCCAGCCCGATCTCTGTTTGATCTCTCTGGCATCCCCTTCCGCCAATCTGAAGCCTGTTATTGTTGTTGCCCTGGCCATCTCGTCCTATTTTCGAACTAGACGAGCAGCCGTGCCCCTTTCTCGTCGCCCTTGGCTGAGGAAGCATCGCCCGTGACATAGACCTGACGTGGGCGGCGAAACCGGAGAATTCTGCGAGATGTGTCCCATGGCTTACGGGGGGACGGATCAGCACAGAGCGTTCGAAACGGTACTATGTATTGGCTTGGAAGGTGCCGGTGAGAACTAACGTTCCTTGTTCTTCCAAATACTTTGATCGCTGACAGATTATAGGAACTACCAGCTACATCTTCCCTCGAGCCCGGCCGGGAGAATGGGCTGGGAGTGGAACCAAGACCTCCTCTGCGGTGGACTGGCTTGTGGACTTAGCCTGCCACGATCAAGTACCCCGACCTTGGCCCCTCACGTTGGTGGTTCTATTGGCGTCTTCCATCGAGCCTCATCACCATTCCCAGACGGATTGACGATATAGGCGCCTTTCGACGCCGGAGTACATCCCTAGCGATAGAAATAGAGGAGGTGTGGTGGCAACGCCTGCATTCGCCCGGAGCAGTGTACAGATACACTGTTCTTTTGGACCACGGACCCCGGGATCACGAGCCAGGTGCGTGTCTCGTCATCTATCCATGTTTACAGTTTTCCGGTCTAATCACTCTCTTGTAGTATACCGGCGCTGTCGTGCGTCCGTGCCGCGTCTGGGCCTACCAAAATCGCGAGTTCGTAGCTGTTCATGGCCAGATGATCAGAGGTCGACATCGGATGCGATTGGCTATTTTGGAGACAACAGAAGAGGCGCTTGCAAGGTGAGAAGTCCTCGGTTGTTGGACCTTAGAGTGCTGATAATACGACGTGCTCAGGGTAGTAGGTGAAGATGATTTTGAAGAAGAGCGCATTGAGTTGCATTGGCTGATGCAAATCTATCTTTCTACGGTTCTTTCGTCGCTGCCTTAGTCAACTTACGCCTCTTGCTGCAACTACGGACCTATTCTTACCTCATTCTCTCTTGGGTCTCTTCCGGCGTTCCTGGTCGAACTGTCCTCTCTTGCTATCCACTATACCTCATGAGTCTTTCGATTCTGGACATCCCTCATTTACCGTTTTCGATGTTTGGACCTTGCACATATTTGCTCGTCCAGCTGAATTGGACCGCTTACCTTTTCCGATCTCGCCTTACATTCGGGTCAATACTCTTTGGATGTAATCAATCTTTTGCCTTAGCATCCAACTCTTCTACCGCTGAAATCGATGCGCCTAACAGCTGGAAGATGGTTGCTAAGGGGTGAACACCATGAACACCATATGCACGTATCAGCTGCGATGGTGATCCGCCTTATTGGGACAATCAAAGGTTGGGTCGTGTACATAAATACAGTAATTCAAGCAGAAGCGCTCGTACGCCGCCAATCGCTTTTTGCCTCCTCCCTTCACTCCCTGCATCCTGGTTCTCACGCGCAAAATACGTTCCACGGACATGTATGTGGACTAAACGTTCCTCCAGACCAAAAGTGTTAACATGGCGATTACGTAGGCATACAGTACTCCTCGTGGCTGTTTTCAGTTCCCTCCCTTCGGAATTCATTTACACGACAGCTCTCAGGATTGAACCACCTTTACCGTCAAGTGTTACACCTTACCAAGCCCTCGCTTTTACGTGGATACGAGATACAGAGGCCGGGGATCCGGCGCAATTTGGTTTCCAGAAATTACCACTCGGGGGTCTTCCCTCTGAGATTTTTCCTGTTGACCGGGATGACTTTCATGGTGATCGTGGTAAATTTACGCTAACCTTCACGCAGGCCCTGTGAGCACACTCTAAACATATTGATTATCAGATGTTGACTGACCAACGATCCAGTCCTTACAACGTTGTAGCTGTCAATCTTGATGCGTGAGTCTTTTGCGCAAGGATCAGTTACGTGCCACAAAGGTTCATCATTTTCTTCCTATAGCCGCCAACCAAGTACCTTCTTCACGGCACCCAGCCTCGTACTTGCAACTCCTTCCTCAACCTCGCTGAGTACTGAGTAAGCATCTAAGTAGCATCTCAAGGACTTGACTTTTCGCTGACGCGAGGCCAATAGATCGTCGGAAACGGGTCCGAGTCGAGACGGTCAATCGATGCTGACAGCCCCTCCTTTGTGAGCAATCATAGCCTTTTTTTATCTAGTACATATCCTGATAGACTGGTCAGTGTGACGGAGTCGACGTTGCCAGCCTCCACAACGCAGAAGTCTCGGAAGAGTCTTGTACCTATAGTTGTCGGGGCCGTGATTGGCGGTGTCGTTCTCCTTGTTGTTGTCCCACTACTGGTCCTTGCGAGTTTACGTCGCCAACGCCCCTTTCGAATGGGATTCGCACTCACGTTCAAGTTTCCTCGGTGGAACCGAGATCGTCAGAGCTTTGGTATAACGGCTTTGCCGATCACCACCTCGGAAACGCCTCCTTCGAGCTCTATAGCACAGCGAAAGCTACCCGGAGGCACGGGAAGGAATCACATCGCCCAATCTTTGCTTCCCATAGCTCAGGAAAGAAAGCTACCAATTACGGAATTACTTCCACCATCACAGCCTCAAGAACACACCGAAGATGATGAGCGCTCACAAGGACTACCACAGTCCCCTCAGGCTGACGGTGGTGGTCGAAATGACATGGAAGTCATGGAGCGAACGGTTCAGGGCCTTCGCAGTCAGTTAGATTTGATGGCGCAAAGAATGGCTCATCTGGAGAGTGAGCTAGCGGAACAAGCGCCACCGGATTATACTTCTTCGTACCACCCAAATCATTCAAATTAGTAGATTATCCTATGACTATATCGACATGAGGGTAGACCCGGTCGTACCTCGGTCTTTGATGAAACGAATTCGGGGTCGTTGTATGTACTTGAGACGCCTTAACTAGGTCCGAACTACCTCAAAGTACAAAGTACTTTTACTTCACTTTCAGAAGCTTGGTTTGGAGGAGGCTGATCACCAGGATCGGATCGAGTTGGACCGAGTGGTCTTGGGGCTGTTGCCTCAGCGGTAATCCCAAAGGCATGGAGGAGGCATTTAAACTTACCAGGCAAGTACGCGTTCTGATTCTGCAGCTGGTTCAACACCGACACCTCCTCCGTGAGCAATCAATCAATGATAACCTCGTTATCGCTAGGTCCTGTTTTCTGACGTATTGAGTAACAAATCAAAAAGCCTTCCCGCGCCCATTGGAGCCGAAAACACCTCTGAGATGTCAGCGCAGCCAACTCCGACCATGCCCCAAGAACCAACAAAAAAAAAACCATACCGATAATGGTCGGGGATCGGCGGGGTCTTGTGATTCCATCTCCTACTCTTCGTCATTATGGGTCATCACCATCGTCACTCTCGAGCGGGTTTCATCACCAAGTTCAAAGTCAATGTTCCTGGATCCCGACGACGACGACGACAGAACTTTGGTATCACGACTCTACCGATCAACTCACTGACACCTCCCTCGAGCTCCACAATAGAACGGAAGGTGACGGGAAACACAGGAAGAAGTCAACTGACCGGAAGATCTGACCAATCTTCAGCTCTCGGAGTCTGAGAGCAAAAATTCCCGATTTCCAACTCGTCTATCTCACCACCCCAGTCCGAGGATCACACTGAAGACGGGCACTCACAAGAGTTGCTAACCCCTCAGGCTCCTTAGGCTCACAGTGCCGGTCGGGGTGACATGGATATGATGGAGCGAGCAGTTGAAGGCCTTCGCAGTCAGCTAGACGTCATGGCACAAAGGATGGCACAGCTGGGGACGAAGGTGGTCAAAGCTAACGGAGCCGGATTATAAGCACTCCGATATCGTGACTTCGCTTGCAACCCGCCCTGATGACGTCTGTTGGACCTTGTACAGCTACGCACATATATCCCTCGAGTATTATTGGATCACTTACCCTTCCTGGCGTCAATGCGTATGACACTTGGGTCGATACTATAGATTTTCGTGAGTAATCAATCTCCTGGCTTGATATCGGACTCTCATGCCGCTGGAACTGATACGTTGAAAGGTGCTTCTCGCTGAAGAAAAAGATATGATCAAGCCGCAATGATCGGGAGGTGACATAGTGCTGACAACGTTACCGTCGCCATGACTTTCAGAAGCGACCTATAGGGCAAACTCGTGCAATGATCGCTAGTCGGGCGTACAAACTCGCTTGTGATTGTCTCCAGAGTGAGAAGGGCTCACCGTTGTATGCGCAATACTGAATCAAGAGCGTCATGGCAGAGGTAGTGTACCGGCTACACCATATATCATACCTCGACCTACGATTGCGATGGCAATCCGGTTGAGTGGGTGAATCAAGGCCTGATAATGGGCTGTTGCACACAAGTTGCATTATATAAACCGTAATAACAGTGGGAGATCCCCCAACTACTGCTTCCTCCCCTCTACCCTTTACATTGTTATCTTAATTCTCTTGCGGACATCGCACTAGACTGACGAGGACATGTACGCTGATTGTTCGTTTTCTGAGACCAAGATCTCAGCACGATGGCTGCTCAGGCTCGCAGTCGCATTCCATCCTATCTTCTCGACAATCTTATGCACGTCAGCTCTGAGGATTATACCACCCCTACCGTCCACGGTTGGACCACTCCAACCAGTCGCTTTTACATGGATACGAGACTTCGGGGATCCGAGGCACTTTGGCTTCCAGAAAGATGGAATAGGACGTCCTTCGGAGACCTTTATTGTTGAGGCAGCCGACAGAGGGAGCGGCGTATTTACACTCACCTTCACAAATACTGTGTGAGCATATTATAAGTAAATTAATTCTTGGATGTCGACTGACTAAGGGCCAGTCTCTTCACAGTTGTAGCTATTGATCTCGGCGGGGCATCGTGAGTTCCGTTCGAGAAGATCAGTGTCACTGCACGGAGGCTCATCAGTTTCCCTCATACAATAGAAGCACTAGCACATTCTTCACAGCACCTGACCCGATATCTGTCGTTCCTACCCAAGTTACTTCACAGGAACCTGGCAGGTGGGCATCTTAGCAATAACACCAAGCCATCACTCCTGATGAGACGTAAATAGGGAAACGGGAACGTTGGTGACAAACACAAGTTCTGCAACAACTCTGGGTCCTACTCCGTGAGCGGCCAATTTCGATACCACAACCTATCGTTATTAAGTCCTGTTTTCTGACACATCCATCAGCAATTCAGGCGGCCTTCCCGAGGCTACTAGAACCACTCTGATTGAGGTGCCTGCGCTGCCAACTTCAACTATCCCCCAAGAGTCAAAAACCACTGTACCCAGAGTAGTGGGATGCACCATCGTTGGCGGAGTCTTAGGTTTCACTCTCCTGCTCCTCATCATTATACTGATTCGCTATCGCCGGTTCCGAGTGGCATTAGCTCGCAGATTCCATCGACATCGACAGAATTTCAACATCACGGCTTTGCCTATTTCCACCCCGCACGTAGTAACTCCTTCGAGTTCCTTATCGGAACGAAAGTTATTAAGGAACGCGGGAAGGAATCAGATCGCCCAGTCTCTACTTCCCGTAGCTCAAAATTGGAAGTTACCTATTCCTGAGCCACCTCCGACATTGCAGCTTCGGGATCACACGGAAGATGCCGAGCGTTCACGAGAGCCACCCCATCTTCAGGCTGACGGCACTGCTGGTCGGAATGATTTGGACGAGGGAGTGGAGCGAGCGGTTCAAGTTTTGCAAAGCCAATTTGATGTAATGGCGCAGAGGGTAGCTCAGCTGGAGAGTGACCTGGCAGAGCACTCGCCACCGGATTATACTTCATCGTACCGTGGCCCAAGCCATTCGAACTAAATTGTTCTACGCTGACTGGCAGGTAACTGATTTCGGGACTCATTGATTTATGTACGAGTGTTCTGATTTGGATCTAGGGCACTTTGATGTACTTCAAAAGGGACCGAGTAGCTTCGAGGCTATGCCCGGCGGCAAAATCCTTAATGGAAGAAGGCGTGGCGCGCTGCTTTGTTTCTTACAACCACCATCTCCGACTCCGACTCCCCCAGATTATGATCAATCGCTTCTTTCAACGATTGAACTCGTATTCTACAACAGAAATATCACCTGAACCTCATTCTCCACAAGCTCACCATTATCAGCCACTCCGTTTTACCTAGAGTCTGTGCTGATGGCCGGTAGTATTTGTGATCCGGGTCCGTACACTTCTACGTGCTGGGCTTCGTTTTAAGATCTTATAGTGTACCGTGAGATCTCGGTCGTTGCCAGATGGCTTCCTGGGGTGACGGCAAACACGATCAAGCCTATTGAATTATCACAGCTAGACCGTCCATCACTGACATCCTTTGTACTCACGTCGGTTGTCTGGCTCATGGCAAAAAGACCGGAGCCCCGTCAAGTTGGATATATGAACATGAGGCCCGGCTGGCGACTGGGAGGCGAACAGAGTGTACTCAGCGTGTATCTAGATCACTGTGATTTGAAAGTACTTTACACGGCAGCCATCATCATCACATATGCTCTACCTTTCAACACGCATCCCCACAAAAGCTTTGGGAAACATGGTAAACATAAATCATCTTACCGTCTATGGTACTTCCCGTGGCACTCTCACTTTCGAGGAATGGCCCAAGGCCACAACCATCAGATAGTACCCATCGTCAAGTACTGGGATAATGGATATAATGAAGGTTGCTCGGACGATCGGCTGTGTTGATATTCAACAGTACAGGAGTATATACTGTATCGGTTCGGGTTCATCATAACAACGGATTCGTTCCTGTCTCCCTTAGTCCAGACTTCGCACAGTCACTGGAGGACGCGGAAGAAGCCCTGTTTCCTAAGTGATTTCGTATGCGTATGTAATAGTACGGCTGAAACTAATCTGTTGGATTGATCAGACGCGCGTTGCCTTCCATCTTGAGTCTCCATATACCTTTCTTGTTCTCCTCGAGGTACAGGCCGGCGATGTCCCAGCTCTGCCATCTGCTGTTACGGTTGAGCGAACAGTCGCTTCTACATACATACAAGGTCTCGGGCGTCGGGAGCAGTCTGCCTTCCAGGAACTGAGGGTTGGTATCCCTCCCTCGGTAACCCATCATCATGATATTTTTCAGGGTACTGATATGTATCAGCGAACTCAACTAGACGTCTGCACTTGAATTGCTGACTGACATACTATCTAGCGCTCCCGTTGTGGCGACCAATGCCGATAAGTCGAGAAATGACATACACACAATTGTCGTAGGCACCGTTGACGGGTCATGGGGTTCCTCATTGCTTGTCGTCGTGGTCGTCGTAGTGCCGACAGGTGATTCCGAGTGGGCTCACTCTCAGATGCGATTCTCCTATCTTTACTGACATCGACAGAAATTTGGCGACGCGGCCACCAATCTCCA